>JAHBCN010006407.1:0-48892 GCA_019359885.1 Listronotus oregonensis | reverse complement strand
AGCTACAGTTCCCAAAGAAACTCCATCAACACCCAATAACAACGCCCCATTGCTCTTCTAAAGATACAACGTGTTTCAAGATCCTACTTATAATTTGGAACAACCCATAGAAAACGATAACAAATAACCCGACATCTGAAAATACAGAAGAACCTAACTTACTATTTTTACCCAAACGTCAAAGAAAAAAACCCTAGTTACTTGAAGGACTTTTTTTGGAAAAAAAAAGGGGAAGAAATGTTAGGAACCACAAGTAAACCTTGGCATCACCTTTCCACCTTGGGTTATTAGTAAAGCAATCAATGTCATTAAAAAAAGTTGTTATGTCATATAATTATCAAAGTTAATAAATGTATTTATGTTATTACTTTAACAATTTGTATAAGTAAGTCTAGATCATATCATAAAGTTCCTAAAGTAGATTTTTTTTAGAGCATACGAATCTGGAAAGAAATCACACCTTTCTATTTACCATTCACAAGTTACCCTCCACTCCTAAAAAGTGGAAAGGGTTACAGTTACGTATGCTGTTAAAAAGTGTCCCCCAAGGTCCCGTTGCATCACTTCAAATTTCAATTTTTTAATAAGCCCCTCTCTCTATATTAGCTTGTAATACTTTTAAAGAACCACTTTTTACATAGTAGGCTTTATGCAATTAACAAATTAAGATTAAAAGTTCCTATTTAAATTTGATTATAACTGACGTATTAAGTATATCTGGATATTGTATTTCAGGAAATGTTTCGCTTGTGGGACTTAGTGGTGAAGTTTTAGGAAATAAATATATTTGCGACCCACATTTTACAGAAAATGATTTCAAAACGAAAAAGAAAAAAATTAAAAACAGATGCAGTACCAAAAAAGTACATAGAGAACAATCTACTAGCTTAAAAGTTAAAACTTTTTTACTTTATATATAACCTATATATGTAAATTTTGTAAATGGACATTGGCAAAAAATAAAAAGAGAAGTTTTTAACAAAAATTAAAAAACACCAATAAAAAGTGTATTTTGATAAATAACAATTTAGCTCTGTAATATAATATAATGCAGCAGATTTTTAAAGTAATTATTTTTTGGTACTATATCGCTTTACCAATATATTTAGATAATAAAACCTTATCGTTTTTATGACGTGATGGTCATTTTTACCGCAGTGTTTATTACTTGATTAAATTAAGCGTTGTTTTGACTTTGCCAAATGTTATGATATTTGTCAGAGTCTCAAAACGGATTAATAATTAATTCATCCAGTATTAAACACTGCGGTGCAAATGGTTATAAATGGAACCTTTATATTCTTTGGCTATTTGTACCATGTAAAAGTACCTACTTAAATACTTCACATTGGCAACGCCGCGTCTAGTTTTGCTCGCAAGGTGAGGGTTACCGCGCAAAAAATATTTTATTCACTTCCCGGTCGCGGGAGGAAGGATTCCTACTGTAGCACACCTAGCGGACATTAGAAGAACTCGAAACGAAAATGACGTCTCCGCATTTTCACGTCTGAAAAATAATTGGGTAAAATAAAAGCGTTGCTTACCAGAACTAACCATGACCGACCTTTTAGACAAATTCAAAAGCTTTTAGTTCTAGTCGGTCATGGTTAGTTCTGGTAAGCAAAGCAGCTTTTTTTTTATCCCAATTATATTTCAGGCAGACACAATTTTTTGTTTGTGCGCACGTAAATTCGTATTCCTAATGAATAACAGAAGGTGTGTATACCAAATATTAACCATATAATAGTAAAATAGCAGAAAACCGTTTTGTAAACAATTACCAACGAAAGGAAAAACCCTCACTAAACAATAAAAATAAGGTTAGGTTAGGAACTTTTTAGGTTGCCTAAAATCTCGCTAGAGGCGTTAAAGTAGGAATCCTTCCTCCCGCGACCGGGAAGTTTTTATTCGAGAGCATTGATATCTCCACAGCGATTAAATGTGTTCCATTTAGATGAGCTATCTATTCGTAGTAGTATCAATCTTTGCCCCAACCGTGCCGGGGAGATTGGGTTGCTGCCACTCACTTCGATCTGGAATGTTTACCTCGAAGTTTTTGTTGAATGAGTATTGGGGAATCATCTGGTCTGTTCTCTCGTCCAGGATGTCACCGCCAACCTGACATTTTATATTGTTTGACAATATGTTTCTACAATATGTATTAAATCTTGAGAAAGAAATGTTTTTTCATTCTCAAAAGGAATTTTATTACTGTTTAATCCGCCCAGCTCTAGTTAATCATTTTGCAAAACGCCTGAAGATAGCCAGGCTCGTTGCAGAAATGTTTTGAATTGTTTAAAACGCCGGCATTTTGCAAAATACTTAGTCTTTTTGCAAAAAGCCGGATTATTCAATACCCCTGCGACATATATAAGAAGGGCTCCAAGACGCGAAAAATTTATACGATTACACTGTCTAACAGAAAAATCCTCCCTATAAAAAAATCGTGTGATTTGTAATATTTGGACTTATACTAATATACAACTAACCCTCAAATGTTTTTATTAGCCTCACATTTCTCGGAAGGGTCTAGTAGAGGGGTAATAAATGGGCGACCCATTATTATGGACAGGTAGGTGGATCTATGCTTGAAATATCCCTTTAGTCGTTATTTTATAATCATTTAGTAAACATCTGTTGATTTTTCGATTAGATAGATCTACGTGTAAGAAAAATGTCGACGCGAATTTGTGTTAATAAAGCTGATAAATTATGTTATATTTGTGGCGAAGTTACCGCGAAGGCGTACCAAAAACCGATATCTTCACTAGTAAAAAAGGCTTATGAACTGTACTTTGGATGTAAAGTTGGCGATCAAGATAAGTCCTGGGCCCCAAAAGTGTGTTGCAGTTCGTGTTCGAGAACATTGACGGGATGGCTAAAAGGTACGCATAAATCTATGCCATTTGCAGTTCCAATGGTTTGGAGGGAACCTCGTAATCACGTAGATGATTGTTATTTTTGCATGACGAATATCAAAGGAATTACTAGCAAAACTAAGCGTAGCATTCAGTATCCCAATGTTCCGTCTGCAATGCGACCAGTACCCCATGACAATTCATTACCCATTCCCCAACCACCTGAGAGTTACACGCTTGATTCGGAATCAGACTCTCGAAGTACTTCGCCAGAAGCCGGACCAAGCTACATCCCTAGTTCCATTGATTTGCCCGATACACCTCATTTAATCACTCAAGGTGAATTGAATGACCTTGTTCGTGACTTGGACCTCCCGAAAACAAAAGCGGAACTTCTCGGATCCCGCCTGCAGCAGTGTGTGAGTTAAGGTGTCCATCTACAGAAAAAGGGAATCTACTCTCACAAATTTTTTTGCAGCGGACGGTGATTTAGTATTTTGCCATGATATTCCTGGCCTAATGGTCGAACTGAACTTACCATATACGGCCGATAAATGGAGACTATTCATAGATTCGTCTAAAACAAGTCTAAAAGCTGTTTTACTTTATAATGGAAATGAACATCCATCCGTTCCTATAGCTCATTCGGTAAATATGAAAGAAACATATGACAATCTGAAGATGATACTCAGATGTATAAAGTACGAAGATCACAAATGGAATATATGTGCAGATTTGAAAGTGGTAGCGTTATTGACAGGACTGTAGTCAGGATACACAAAATACTGCTGCTTTTTGTGTGAGTGGGACAGCCGTGCAAGAGACAAACATTATAAAATAAAGGTTTGGCCTCCACGTGAAAAAATATTTACCTCCACTTCACATAAAGTTAGGATTGATCAAAAATTTTGTAAAAGCACTGGATAAAAACGGAAATGCTTTCAACTATTTAAAAGAGAAATTTCCACGTATAAGTGAAGCCAAAATTAAAGAAGGAATTTTTGTTGGTCCCCAAATTAGGCAACTCTTTAAAGATGCCAACTTCACGGACATTTTAAGTGACCATGAAAGACGGGCATGGAATGCATTTGAAAGTGTTTGCAAAAATTTTCTTGGAAACACCAAGTCAGAAAATTATCGTGAACTCGTGGAAGAACTGCTCACGGCCTATCATATTTTAAAATGCAACATGTCCCTAAAACTTCACTTTCTCCATTCCCATTTGGACTTTTTCCTGAAAATCTAGGAGCTATATCGGACGAGCATGGGGAACGATTTCACCAAGACATCGCATCGATAGAGAAAAGATATACTGGAAAGTGGAGCCCGAATATGTTAGCCGACTATTGCTGGACCCTAATACGAGACACATCCAGTCTTTCTTATAAAAGGAAGAGTTCAAGGAAATGAATATTAAAATAAAATAACACTTGAAAATGTTTATACTGAACATAAATTAACTGTTACTAAAATGTATCATAACTTTTTATTTTTTAAATTAATAAATCAGTATTAAAGTGAGTTTTTATTGAATTTTGCTTAATATCAAAACATGTGTCTCTCCCTCATTATTGAAGGCTGATATCGAAAATCTGAAGCCAGATCTGGATTCAGCAGGCCAAAATATATAAAATCCAGCCACAATCATTCCAGGGAGGCAAAAAAAGTTTTAGAATGTTGGTCAGTGTTATTTAAACACTTTTTTTTAATGTACAATGAAGACGAACTTCAAAACAATTTACTTAATTAACAATTGTCTAGCTTATTAAAAAATTAAGTTAAATTTTTAACGGGATTAAATTTTTTAAAGTGTTCTAAATAAACCATAAATTTTTAAAATTTAATAAATATTTTATACCCTAAAAACATTATTTAGTGTGACGTACTGGGTTTTGACGCCGAGCGCGGAACCAAAAATGTCGCACGAAGTCCCTTCTTCAGCGTTAAATTAAAATTATAAATAATGGAGATCCGGGAGCTGGAACTTTTTTATTGGAAATTTTCTCCTCTTTAAGGATCCTTTTTCCAATTTCCGCTATCTCTTATGGTTTTTGGGTGATCATAAAAAATCAGATGGCTTTTTTTATTTTGTTAATGACAATTGCAGTTTGGCAGCAAAAATCCTCAAAACACCTTTCTCAGATTTAAATTAGGGGTTGCCAACCAACAGAGGCTACATTGGACAAGTTAGTAAGTTTAGCATCTTTGACAAATATTATAGTGGTGGGGTTGCCTAGAGTATCGGAAAGACGAATAATACTTAACAAACTCATAGAAATGCAAGACGAAAGACTACGTGTGTACTTTGAAAGAAAGTGTCTGGTGAATTTTGTTAAGGCAGGAAAGGATGGTGTCCACTATGATAATTATTATAATGTAACATGGGGCTATAGTGAAAAATACTCATTTGTTGAAAGGCTTTGTCTAGATTTCATAAAAACACGAAGTGAATTTGAAAATGAACACAGTGTTATGCAAACACGTCTAAATAGCCTCCTGGAAGATCATCGACAGAGTACCATTGCGGGTAAACCCAGTGCGACGATAAGCTTGAGAGATGAGTTGGTGTCAGCCAGTGATGATGTTCTGACTGAAGGATCTGCGTTCTTAAAAGAAGTGGAGAATGAGACTCAGGAGGATACTGAGGACCGTCGCAAAGTGATGCCATTGAAAAAACAGTTTTTTCGAACAAAATGTTACTCCACAAGAGCCTGACTTATCGGGTGAGCGATTATTGTGTGATTCATCGAATATGTTGCAGGATTTCTTCTCAGATCACATACATTTATTGTATTATCTCAATGTGCAGAGTGTCAGAACCAAGGCATTTATCCTGGCGGCCGAAGTTCAACGATTTAATCCGCTATTTGTTGCAATAACGGAATCGTGGCTCACGGATGAACAAGTAAACAGTTTTGTGGTTCAGGGGTACAGATTGGCAGCTTCGTTTTCAAGAAGGAATATGAGGGCTGGTGGTACGATAATCTGGTCGCGGGAGGATATTTTTACTAGGGCCTGGGCTACAGGTGATCTGTGCCACGAAAAAGACTTTGAATCTTGTGCCTGCGAGTTTATGGATGGAAATAATAAAACCCATATTTTAATTTGCATCTATCGTTCACCTTCTGGAGATTACCAACAATTTCTTGGATGTTTGGAGAAGTTGCTGCAACGTGTATTTGCCATAAACAGAGTCCTGTGGGTTTTTGGAGACTTTAATGTTAACATGGGAGTGGAATCCAAGGAAAGGGAAGAACTTGACAGTATTGCGGCGCAGTTTGGAATTCATAGAATGGTGCAGGTGCCAACTAGGGTGAATGTTCATTGTCAGAACATATTAGACAATGTGTTTAGTGATGATACTTGCTCTCCTCAGCTTAATGTTTTCGATACTTTTATGTCCGACCACAGAGTTATTCTTGTGTCCGTCGATACAACAACATTAACGGCAGCAAACACAAATACAATCTGCTGGAAGAGATTGTACTGTCAACAGAATAAATCAAGATTTCAATCTTTTCTAGAAGAGGAGCTGTGGCAGGAAGTATATAGTGAGTCCGACTTCAATAGGAAGTTTAATCTGTTTTATGAAGGATTACGGGACTACTTTGAATCTTCCTTTCCTCTTGTAAAAATAAATCAAAGAACAAAAAATAAAGTCAAGGTTTTTGATCATTCAATGCAAAAGTCTAGTGAGTCCCTAAGAGATCTTTATATTATGAAGAAACAACACCCTCAGTTAACTGGAATATACCGGACAAAGAAAAACAACATAGACAACTTGTTGAAACTAAAAGAAGAGAGTATTTTAGTAGATTAATGCAGAAATCAACAAATAAGAATAAAACTTCGTGGGAAATAATCAATAAATTACGAAATAACGAACCAACTCGTAGAACAAACATTGAACTTGACAACAATGGCTCAAAAATAGATTCTCCAAAAGAAATAGCAGATCTTTTTAATACATGTTTTATAGAAGAACCAAAAGTTATTTCTAAACAAATTTCAGGAAGTAATCCGCACTCTAATTTAGGAGGAATTTGTGTAGCAATCCTAATTCAATGGTGATTATTCCTTTTGCAGAGGCTGAAATGTTTAAGATATTCTCACAAATAAAAAATAAACCCTCTGTAGGACCTGATGGAATGCCATTCAAAATAATAAAGGAGGTTTCTCCTAAACTTGTTACTCCATTGGTTCATCTGGTAAACCTCTCTTTTGAAACCGGTGTCTTTCCTGATTCTCTTAAATTGTCGAGAGTGGTTCCCATTCCCAAAAATGCTGCAAAGAACAACATAAAGAGTTATCGTGGAATATCCATTACGTCTGTGATCTCAAAGGTTTTTGAGTATTGTATGTTGGAAAGATTGAACTGTTTTGCCACTAAATACAAACTAATTCCTGAAGAACAGCATGGCTATAGTGAAGGCAAGAGTACGCAGACCGCTTCGACGGAGCTCTATAGTGGTATTCTGGATGACCTCTCTAATGGGCGCTGTCCGGTGGCTATTTTCTGTGACTTGAGTCGCGCTTTTGACTGTGTCCCTCATGACAGACTACTTAGGAAGCTCGAAGCATGTGGAATAAGAGGCAGGGTTCTTGACTGGTTCTGATCATACTTGCACGATAGAGAGCAATACACTGAAGTTCGTGACAATGAAAACTATAAATTTCAAACTTTTCAATCGGAACGACTTAAAGTGGGAGTGCCTCAGGGAGGAATATTATCCCCAATACTGTTTTCATTGTACCTAGCGGATCTTGTCACTTCGTTGTCAGATTACAAAATTACCCTTTACGCTGATGACGCAACAATTCTAGTCTCTGAGGATTCAGCTGAAACCACCAAATCCTGTGAAAAAATGCTCTCAAAGCTTGTGGATTGGTTTACTGCCAATGGGCTTTTCTTGAATGCATCGAAAACGCAATTTTTGATATTTCATCACAGGCAAAGGCAAATTAACATTACGGAAATAAGGATGCAGCAACTAGCAGTATTAAAGAGACAGGATCATGCGCGCTTCTTGGGATTATGGTTGCAGGACACCTTTAATTGGGGAATCCACACTAATAAACTGTTAGGAAAAATTAATACGGCAATCTTTCAGATCAGGTGCTTAAGACCTGTTTTGAGTGTGCAGCAATTAAAATCTCTCTATTTTGCTGAGGTGCATTCTCGACTTACGTACGGCATACTGCTTTGGGGATGTTCGCCGCAGGCTGTTCGTGTTTTCCTGTGTCAGAAACGAGCTGTTAGGGTTATGCTTAACAAATCAAAAAGGGAATCTTGTCGAAGTTTGTTTAGAGAACTTCAGATCATGCCACTGGCATGCCTTTATATGATAGAAGCAGCATGCCATGTGTTTCTAAACATGAATTCACTGCTTGCACATGCCGACACTCACACATATAACACCAGAAATAAATCATGTTTAGTGCTTCCACAATCACAGTATGATGTGGTCCACAAAGGTCCGATGCTTATGGGCATACGAGTATATAACTACCTTTCTAAGGTTCTTCGACAGCAAGTTGAATACAGGCATTTTAGAAGAAAAACTAAATTGTTTTTTAAAGAGAAAATGTATTACAGCATAGACGAGTTCCTTTCGGATGAAGTGACATGACACTCTTTCTTTTGTGATGTTTTGAAATTTGTTGAACAGATTGTATTTTGTTATTTTATTTCAGTTTTTTTTTGTGACATGTTTTATATCTTTTTGTAAAGATCTATAAACGAATTTAAATAAATAAATAAATAAATAAATAAATTTTGCGACGAATGAGCCATGGCTCATATTTTTCGAAGCCTTCTAACTATTTTTCGCAGGAAACACACTTCTCGACTAGACTAATTTATTTGACTGGTTATTTGGGTCGTCACAATGGTCGGTATACGAAACAAGAAGCATAAAATTGATTGTATAATTTAGTGTACGAAACGAGAATATTTCAGGTAAATTTCCAAAGTGTACGAAACGCGAGTGTACGAAACAAGAAAACACCCATATTGTTTCTGCTGCAAAAGCAAGGAATTAGGATTATAGGTAATGCAAATAGAATTGCCCTCTGCAGACCACTATTAATGTTTATAGCCACTATTTAAATCTTTAAAAATCATTACGTTTTTTGATATGATTGTTTATGAGTGTCACTTTTTCGCATTAAAAAAACTACAGCAAAAATGGCCCTCAAATTTCAATAAATTAAGATGGCGTTGTGTTCCAGAGTACCGTTTTTAAACTTACCTTATATAACAGGGTGATTCATAAGGAAATGTCAATACTTCAGGTACGTAGTCAGGGTCCAAAAATAAAAATAAAAGTCTATACAAGTATGGGTCCGCAAGGCGAAATACAGGGTGTTAAAGTTTTTTATTTAATATTCCTATTTTTTAAATAAAATCTATGGTGGAATTTTTGAAAATTATAAAACCTAGCTTGTTATGCTAAACATAATTTTAGAACAAAAATTTTATTGAAAATTAAAATACATATTGTTTAATTATATTATTTTTTTTAAATTTTGCTATAATGAAATCAGCTGCATTGTAATTTTTTTAAATCCAAATAGTTCAAAAACCGTTGCTCATATTAATTATTAAGGTATAACTTTTTGACGTAAAAATGACAAAACAATTTATTAACTGACTTAAAAATGTAATACAGGGCCGTACCAAAAAGTTTTGATTGTTCAAAATAGTAAAAAGACGTGTAGGTGGACCCCCACAAGTAAGAGCCGTACTAAAATTAGGTTCGAATCCGTCATACCAAGAAACCCCCGGATACCAATTTTTACTTCAATATTTACATTATCATAGATTTTATTTAAAAAATAAAACAATTAAATAAAAACTTTAACACCCTGTATTTTGGAAACGAAGGCCCTGCGGACCAATATTTGTATAGACTTTTTTGTTTATTTTTGGACCCTGACTACGTACCTGAAGTATTGACATTTCCTCATGAATCACCCTGTATATTGCGGTCAAGTTCGCACCATATCGACCGCTACACCAGCGCCTCTTTATTTAATGCTATTTCGGGTCACTTTTTGAGCATTGGGTATGGTGCGAACTTGTCCGCGATATACAAAGTGAAGTTTAAAAACGGTCCTCTGGAACACAACGCTATCTTAATTTAATACTTAATTTACAATTTGAGGGCCATTTTTGTAACACAGGGATGGTCTTCCTTATTTTTAGTCTCCATGGTACATCGTAAAAGAGAATACTATTATATTATTCTTAATTCTTTATTACCTAAATTTTTAAAAATTCATAAAATACATTAAAAAATTACATGTATCGCAGAGTGCTGAAAAGGCTAGATATGTTTAAATAAAATTCTACAATAACATATATTATACAGGTAAAGAATAAAATAAAAGAAATTAATTTTTATTAACATTAGGTTTAAAACCTTTATTATCGTATATATCCTTAAGTTCGGAATAATTCTTTAAAAGAATTTCAGAAATGTCACTGTGGCAATTTTCTACCGACCTTTGCAGGGCCGTTTTACCGTCGCTGTCTTTTAGAGTAACTGCTGCATTTTTCGATAGTAAGAAGTTGACAATATTTGATTTTCCTAAAATAATAAACAAATACTATACTAGAATAATTGTTAATTTACTTGAAATAATAAACAAATATCATATTAGGCTAGGAATTTAAAATACATCAAATTTTGCCCCAGATTCTTCTATATGAAATGGTCAAAAGCTCTTTATTAAGTGTAGGTCCAAGTTGATGTAGTAAACTTCTTTTTGCAAATATCCCGAAAAATGTTTTTTTAGATTTGGATGTAGTCCAGTAAATGAAGGGACAAAGCAGTAAATAAACCTGTACAGTTTTTCCTTGTGGCGCAATTTTTAGGTCTTCGCGGATGCTTTCAAACGAAAAGAAGTTTATCAACATTAACAGGTGGGATAGGGCTGAAAATGGCCCCTCAAGGCCCGAAAAATGGAATTCCCGCTTATATCTGTCAAAATAGGCGAATTGGAGAATTTTTGAGAAATGAAGATCGCCTTGTAATCTACAAAAATGGTCCTTATAATTTTTTTCGAAAAATCGATAGTTTTCGAGATAACGGGACCCAAAAGTCCCCTCACTTCAGCTGACGCTCTACAGGTAGAATGCAGCTATTTTCATGGATTCACTTATAAGCGGGTGGACGAATTGTTCCATTACTCGGGCAATAATGTACATTTTTTAAACATTCATAGTTCATCGGAATGGAAAAATCCATACCTATCATTGCATATGAGTTTGGGCCCAATCTGATTTTTCTAGAATATTAAAAAAAGCGGTCAAAGTTTTCTTTTGACAACATTTTGAAAGTATCTCATTAATTTATTGATATTTTTTTAAAAAATGGTTTGTTATTATTAACATTCCTTTTTTATAATGAGACCTTGGCAAGGGTTTAATGATCCAGAAAATTTTCTTCACCATCTTTCTTGCGTTTTGATAAAAAATTGTTTTGCCCATCTGCATTTTTTAGCCTACTAACACGTCTATCCACTGTGGAATGTTATGGATTTTTCGACGGCCGTTTTTGCGAAAACTATTGGTGTTGCGAAAAAAATGGTAAGGACCATTTTTGTAGATTTCAACGTGATCTTCATTTTTTATTCGAACAAACATTCTCTAATTCGCATATTTTGGCAGATATTCGCGAGAAACTCATTTTTGGAACTTTGGGGGCCATTTTCAGCGGGTTCCCACGTCGGAATCGTGATAAACTTTTGCTTACTTCAAAGCATCCGCGAAGACCTTAGAATTGCGCCTCAAATGAAAACTGTACAGATTTATTTACAGCTTTGAATACTTCAGTTACTGGACTATTGTCAATAATTATATTTGAGAAACTACTTAGGTAAAGGTATGGAGGGTAGAAAGATAAAGGAGCACCATCTCTTATAGCGGTTTGGCTCAAAAAGCTGCCCCAGAATAGCGCTAAATAAAGAGGCGGTGGTATAGCAGAGGCGTGTGAACCAATGAAAAGCAATGACCTTGACCGCAATATATAAAGTAAAGTTTAAAACGAGGTTATTGGTTTAAAAACGGTCCCCTGGAACACCAGCGCAATCTTAATTTAGTGCAATTTGAGGTCCATTTTTGTAACACAGATATGGTGATCCTGGTCTTTACAATCCATAGTTAAAGGTAACACCATAATCTGTATTCCGCGAGCCGTGATATCAGCTAAGTTAAGCAGGGCTGGACACGGTAACTGAATAGATGACCGCCAGTAAACAACGTGAGCTTCCAAATCCACTTTATTAAAGTGTAGGTCCTATCTGGGTAACATTACCTAGATGTTGAATTCGAACATGAAGCTAAGCTTACGGTAGATGAGTGCATTATTGACGATGTCGAGGAGGAAGACACAATTGAACAGAGCCTCACTAGAGACAACACCAAGCTATACTTTAATCCAAGTGGCAGATTTCTTCCGGACACCATCAATAAGGAAATGGTTCTAGCACAAGTACTAGGAATCAACATCAAAAAAGCCCATAGACCTGAAGAAATCCCAGGCGTAACAATTAAAACAGTGGTGCCGGCAATAGCAAAATACCTAGCAAGAATCTTTGATAATTGCCTTTATTTTTCTCATTTTCCTAATCCATGGAAGATAGGCCTTCTGATTACAATTCTGAAACCAAATAGCACAAGTAAGAGACCGTTAACATAGTTACCTATCTTGGGAAAAGTTTTAGAATATTTTTTCAAAACACAAATTTTAATCGAAAAGCCGATACCTTTCATCATAGAAATCAATACGGATTCATCACTAACAGATCCACCGAAATGGCGATTAACGAATTAATCAATAATATAAATGCTAACAAGGAGAAGTATATTTTTTGATATAAAAGGAGCATGCTATAATCTTTGGTGGCCTGCTATGCTTGAAAGTTTTGAAAATAAGAATTCTAGAGAACAGATGTGTAATTTTCTGAGATCATACTTAGACAATAGATATATTATATATAACTATGGATCCAGCACCATACAAAAGAAACTTTAAAGAGGTATCCTCAGGGCTAGAAGATTGCCCCTAATCTATGGAGCTTGGTTGTGGATTCTCTATTGGAAAATTTGAACAATACCGATTATGGTAAAGGCATTGCATATGCAGACGACATAGTGATCTCCACTAGTGGCAATAGTCGACCTTTGCTAGAAGAAAGAATAAATGCACTTTTGAGCAAGGCTAATAAAAGGGCAACTTACAACAAATTGGAATTCTCCATCGAAAAATCCAAGTATATGGTATTTGGAGCCAAACTGACTCGTAACCCGACTGTAATCATCGGAGAGGGAAGAATATCAAGAGTGGAAAATTTTAAGTACTTTGGACTTACTTGGGATAAAGGTTTCACCTTTCAAAAGCATTTGTTTGAAATTTGCCATAAGGCCAAAGGGATCTTTTATAAAATCAGGAAAGCTATGAACAGAATATACGAGATCAATAATGACAATTTGAGAACAATTGTTTATGGACCGATATTACCGATATTTACATATTGCAGCAGGATCTTCTACGAGAAGCTGTTTCATCAAAGAACGAAAGTAAAATTGGGTTCAGTAAGGCGATGAGTGGCAAAGGCTATGATTCTCGCATACATCCCCACGTCGACAGAAGCCGCTTCTATTCTGGCATACTTACCACCGATTGAATGTCTAATCAGAGAAAGGGTTCTAATGAGCAGATACAAAGAAGGCAATGATGTTTAAATAGAAGATACTATCATTAACAAACAAAACTCTGGCAAATCGTTAAAAGAAGTAAAAAACATGATACGAAAATGGACCATCAGGATCTGGCAAGAACAATGGGACGAAGCTGACACCGGCAGAGTTACACATAAATTCATACCTAACTTAGATAGAAGACAAAAAGTCAACATCAACTTTAATAGGAAAATTAAATAAATGCTAACTGGGCACGGACAATCTGGCATTCATTTGAGAAGAATAGGCATTGCTCAAAAAGATATATGTAACACTTGTATGAATGGCTCTATTGACGACCCGCTACATAGCGTTTACGAGTGTGCTGTAAATAAATTTTCTTTAAAACGCATAATTAGCATATTAAAATAACTGCAACTTCGGTTTTTTCAGGCAATAAAGAGAGCTAAAACTTTTTCAATGCCAAGAAATTAGGATCTGTCTGTCTTTGGTGCAACACACACCCCCTTTAAGGTATGCCAATTTTTCCAGCCTAGTCAGCCATTGACTACGGCCCTGTTGTGGTTTAAACATTCTGTGATAGAAGTGACGTTTTCGCGTTGTTATATATGGACTATATGGACCTTGGATAAGTGTTTTGTTCTTATTTTTTAATTTGCCGATCTGGTTTGGTATGACTTTTTAAACTTATGTCTAAAAGTGTATTTGCATACATATTATTAATAAATATCATTTTTTACAGGTAAGAAAAGAATTGTTTAAAATATCTATTATGTACGTTTTTCACAAAATAGCAAATTTATAAACTTACCGGCAGAACATGCTCTATGCAAGGCAGTTGCTTTTCCCGATTTTGTTGTTGCGTTAATGTCTGCTCCTTTCATTACAAGATATTCACAAACTTCTAAATGTCCATTTCTAGCAGCGTAGTGTAAGGCAGTATAACCTAAAACACATATAGTTGTTTCTGTTCTGTCTAGCCCCCGAAAAATTTTTATGCGAAAAGAAGCAAAGATCGGCGTTGGTAAATTCCGCACCTATCTGCCTAAATAACTAAGTATCGACCATGGTAAACTGTTATGTTTTTAATTATGAGCAATTCCCATTATTTAGTTGGGCGTTCTTTATAAACAGGTCAAAATTTTGCTTATAAAATATTTAAAATAATAAAACTTTCTTTGAGAGTGTTAGACAATGTTATGGTTTTAATAACACCAAAATCTTGGACTTTCACTGTCTTTATTTGTTAATGTATACACACTTGAAAAAGTGATAACTAACAACTATTCTTAAAATGTATGAATTATATACTATCCATTGTTCACCGAAGCTTGACTGATTTTTCACGATTCAGCAACGGCTGCCAGGTAATCGGAATGTCGATACTCGGTCTGCTAAATACATTTTGGTTGTTTGCAATTATTACAGCTTCTTTTAAGCTCTAATTATATATAGTATATTATTCAAGAAGCAGTGTTGATCTGGTACGACGCCCAGTGTCCCTAGCTCTGTGTCCTCGACCTTCTTGGATCCATAATCCTGATAATATCTCAAAATAGTACGTAAAGATCGGTTTGGTCTTCCGATTTCACTAATTGGTAAGCCTGCTTTGGGTAAGTCCACAATTCGCGCCCCCTTCTTAAACTCACTAAACTGACGCTGATAATGAAGTCTTGGCACTCGATACATATTGTCTCTTATAGTGAAACACTTTAAAACAAACTCTAACTGTTAAACCACAAACTAACCACAACATGATTGTGTTTTGGGGGCATTAAATTGAACAAGATTTTTTCACTCCAATCCAATAGTAGTTTAAGGTCCTGAAAGAGATATCTGCATAACCCTGCGCCTGTCTTTCAAATCAGGCTTAGAGACGTTGAATATTAGAGCGAAGGGTACTATCATCAGCAAAACGATGAATGGAATTGATTATGGAAGACAGAAGATTATTGATGTGAAGAAGAAAGTGTTGGTGCCAGTACCCGAGCAAGAATTTGGAAAGGCGGGAAGAGTGATCTACAATAACTGATATACATCGATTAGAAAGGAAACTAGAGAGCCAAGAATAAAATTAAGGTGGAAGATCTAATCAAAAGCTGTGGATATGTCAAGAGCAACAATCTGGGATTCACCAAGAAACTCAACAGGCTTGTTCCAGTTGTGTGAGACAAAGAAAAAAAAAAGATCTGCTGTAAATCTTTTCTGACGAAATCCGTACTGCATGTGATGTAAAATTTTGTTTCTCTAAATATTCTAAGACTTGCAAATTAATGTTTTTTTTTCATTATTCTACAAACAACCAAGAGATAAAATATAGATATATAGTAGGGAGAGTTTTGGGTCCTTCCTTGGGTTCTGGCTGCCAACGTACAACGTTTCCGCTCTTCAGAAAAAAAGACTGGTTAAGATGGGTGTAAACTAGGAAATATATTTTTTTAAGACGATTGCTGGTATGCCATCCAGTCTAGACTATTTTTCAATTGCTTCAGTAATCCAATTTTGGTACACTAAATTTATTGTCTCATGTTACACGCTGTTAACAGGAATGTTTAGGCGATTATACTATTCTTCAATTGTGTCTACTTTAATGTGGTAAAGCTTAATTTTTTTAAATAGTTCACACCTCCCCGCTAAGTTGGTAATATGGGAAACAATTCAGGTTACGCGTCAATTCTAATCGGACTGTGGTGATTTTTTTAACTTACCTTCAGTGGAGTTATATTTTATGTCCCTGATGAGATAATTGCTATATTTACCTAAAAAAAAATAAAACAACATTTCGGGTTTACATTTAAGATTTAGGACTGTTTTGCATTCCCATAATTTTTTTGAATCATCTAACTCAAGATACTTTTATCATATTAAATTTTTTTCACTTTTAGTCACCAAGTATTGCAGACTCTTTGGTTTTGAGGTCAATGAGTTATACCTAAATTAAAGATGGCTTGTGGATAAATATAGCAATGATCTCACCAAAAATATAAAATATATCTCCATTAAAGATAAATAAGATAAAAATTCCTTTCCTAATAAAATTACCGCGTGGCCTAAATTGTTTCCCATATATTCAAGGAGCGGCGTGGCGATTGCTGAACCTTTTTATTTTAATTCACGGAATATTGTGGCTCAACAGCTTATTATTTCCAAAGAATCCTTAAGTTTTTAAGAATAAGTTCCGAATTGCCCTGCATAATTTATTCTTAGAATTAAAACCAATGAAGTTAAGCAACCCTTTTATCAGTAAAGAATTACATATTCGTTTTTTTTTGCTACATACTTTCTTTATAGATTAAGATTAAGTAAAAACAATTCTGAAAAAACCAACAATAAAAAAGTTTTTTATACTCGTATGAGCATAATGGCAAACTCATTTAAATTTAAAACAAAAATTCCAGTATTATAATAATTAATTTAAATTTACCTGCAGCATCCCGTTGATCAATTTCGTTCTTCCCACTCTCCACACACTGCTTAACTTTTGAAAGTTCTCCATACTGCGCAGCACTCCATATACCTCTCTCAAATTCCATTTCTTCCAAAGTTTGACATGCGATTTGGCTTTTACAGTTACATCCATGTGTATGACTTCCACAAGTTTCATTTGCCATTTTGTTGGGTTACGTTTAATAACAGGTTTCCCAGTCTTGGATTAATTTTACAAATTATCAACTATTTTTAATTCTTTGTTTTTACTTTTATTTTTAAACAAATCCTTCATAAAAGTTTCTAAATAAGCTGTTATATAAAAAAATAACAATTATGATATATTTATATGTATATATGTGTATACATATATATATATATATATATTATATATATATACAGGGTGATTCATGAGGAATTGTCAATACTTCAGGTTCGTAGTCAGGGTCTCAAAAAAAACATAAAAGTTTATACAAATATGGGTCCGCAAGGCCTTCGTTTCCGAGATATAGGGTGTTCACCACAGAGCTGACATGTGCTTGGAAGTAAATGACGGAATTTTTAATTATATAACCTAGCTTATGTTTTGCCGAACATAATTTAAGAACAATAATTTTATTGAAAATTAAAATACATATTGTTTAATTATACATTTTGTTTTTTTTTATTTTGCTATAATAAAATCAGATGCGTCGTATTTTTTTTAACTCCAAATATTTCGAAAACGGTTGCTCATATCAACTTTTAACAAGTATACCTTTTTGACGTAAAAATGATAAAGCAGTTATGTAATTTACTTAAAAATGTAATACAAGGCTGTACCAAAAAGTTGTAATTGTTCAAAATAGTAAAGAGACGTGTAGGTGGCTCCCCCTACCAGTAAGAGCAGTAATAAGATTAGATTTGAATCCGTCATACCAAAAAACCCCCGGATACCAATTTTTACTCCAATAATTACATTATCATAGATTTTATTTAAAAAATTGAAAAATTAAATAAAAAATTTAACACCCTGTATTTCGAAAACAAAGACCTGGTGGTCCCATATTTGTAAAAGCTTTTATGTTTATTTTTGGACCCTGACTACGTACCTGAAGTATTGACATTTCCTCATGAATCACCCTGTATATATAATACAATATATATATATATATATATATATATATATATATATATATATATATATATATATATATATATATATATATATATATATATATATATATATATATATATATATATATATATATATATATATATATATATATATATATATATATATATATATATATATATATATATATATATATAATGTGTCCAAGATAAGGAAGGCCAGCATTGGGATCTCCGAAACGGTAAGAGATAGGTGGGTAGTTTAAATTTGGAAAGTTGCGTATTGGAGAGCTCAATAATATACCGTTAAAAAATTAAAGTAATATTTCGTACTTCCGGCAATATAGCGAAAACACTGAAAATTTTTATTTAATTTTTTTTAAAACCCCTTATTATCCCAATTACAAAAATATAAAACACTTACGGCCGAGTGATCATCGCGTTGTTAAATTTAGCAATAGACTTAGCAATTGTTAAAAGTTAACAAAACAGTTTAAAATGTTTAACAAAATGTCAGATTTTGACAGGTTGCCTACTAAAATCATTGAATAACACTGACAATGACGTTTTATTAAACATTCTAAACCGTTGTTAACTTTTAACAATTGCTAAGTCCATTGCTAAATTTAACAACGCGATCATCACTCGGCCGTTAATATTTATTTAACAAATATGGAACGCCCCCAAAGAAATCCGGTACGTTCCTTGTCCAACTCATTGTCTCTTATGGAAAATATGTTTATTTAACAGAAAAATATCAAAAGTTATACATCATTGTAATTGATCAACATTGTATTTAAAAAAAAAAGTTGATGGTTTAGCGAAAACGAAACGTCACAAGAAATTTTTGACTTTGTCAATAGATGAAGCGCAAAAGGTTCCAATGAGAATGTATTTTTGGATTTTTTTTAACTTTTGAGGTAAACGAAATAGGAGTATTTCGGATTTTTTAAATATTTCCGGAACTAGGCCGAATTTTCGAGTTTTGTCAGTACCATATTATTGACTCCTAAACTAGGCAACTTTCTTCTAATTTAACCAATCTCGTATCTTTTACGGTTTTCGATATCCCCATGCTGTTCATTCTTACCTTGGACACACTGTATATATACATACAGTGCTTTCATTTCAAAACGAACCACCCTAAATATCTTTAAAAAAAAACACTCACCAAAAAAACAAAGAAACACGTCTTTAGATATACAGGGGGAAGTTTAATTTCGTATTTGATAAAATTTTATCGGTCGCCTCCTAACCTCAGTTAACCTCACTTTGATATGCAAATGGCAACCCCATAGTGTGACACATCATTGTAAGCGGCATGAAATTTGCTATCCAACAGTACTAAGAAACTTTAAATCGATGGACGTAGAAGGACTTAGAAATAAAAATGTGTGTTAATTAACTTATCGTGTTAAATAATTTATTTTATCAAATGCTCAAAATGTGCCCGTTATTGGCGAGACAAGCTTGTTTTGAAATTCCTCGCAGACTATTTTAGTGTGCATTCATTCCAATTATTATTTTTTTGTGTTACCTGCTACAGCAAAACACTGCAATGCACAAGTTTTAAGACGTTTAGGAACCAGTTAAATATTACCGGTAGGATTGTCATTTTGACATCGTTAGTTTAAAATTAAGAATCTTGATTTTAAAATGGTGTATACTCTAGCAGAGAGAATAGAAATAATTTTCCTATATGGGGCTGAAGATCGATGCGCGCGTAGAACCGCCAGAGTATTCAATGAGAGGCATCAAAATAAAAACGTGGGGCATAAATATGTAATGGAATTGGTGCGTAAGTTTGAAGAAACTGGATCTGTATGCAACAAGAAAAGTACTAATGAAAGGGTTTTAGACGAAGCACGTCAGGTTGAGGTACTAGGACAGTTCGCAATAGATCCGACGTTGTCTATTCCAAAAGTTTCTAAGCTGACCAATATTTCTACGGGTTCCGTGCACAAAATTTTGAAAAAGAATAAGTTTTTCCATACAAAATACAAATTCTTCATGAACTCAACGAAGACGATTATGATAGAAGAATATAATTTTGCGAATCAATGTGCCAGCGAATTGACGAAGACCCTCATTTGATCAAAAATATTTGCTTTTCTGACGAATCAACTTTCTTCTTAAATGGAATTCTTAATAGACATAACTGCAGATATTGGGATAATGAAAATCCGCACATATTTCAGGAAGGACATACTCAATTTCCAGAGAAGATCAACGTTTGGGCAGGTATTTATGAAAACGAAATTATCGGGCCATTCTTTCTGGAAGAAAATTTAACTGGGCAACTGTATCTGAACCTTTGAAAATGCGATATACCCTTCTATCGTCCAATCTTTGGAAAATCAGGTGGATGAAAATGGTGCTATGGAACTCAGTGAAAATAATTTGCATTTCCAGCAAGATGGAGCCCCCCCCCACTATGCTTTAGCAGTTCGAGAGTGGCTCAATGAACATTTTCCCAGGCACATGGATAGGCAGACGAGGTGCCATCGAATGGCCAGCACGGTCTCCAGACATAACTCCTCTAGACTTTTTCCTCTGGGGTTATTTAAAAAGTAAAGTGTACAAAACGCCACCTGCAAATATTCAAGAACTTAAATGTAGAATTACACTAGAATGCAGAGGTATTAAGACAAACTTTCGCCAACGTTCGCGAAGAATTTCAAAACAGACTTTATTATTGTCTCGCCAATAACGGCGCACATTTTGAGCATTTGATAAAATAAATTATTTGAACAGATAAACTAATTAACACACATTTTTACTTTAAGTCGCTTCTACGTCCATCGATTTAAAGTTTCTTAGTACTGTTGGATAGCAAATTTCATGCCGCTTACAATGATGTGTCACACTATGGGGTTGCCATTTGACATATCAAAGTGAGGTTAACTGGAGGTTAGAGGGACTGATAAAATTTTATCAAATACGAAATTAAACTTCCCCTGTATATCTAAATCGACGTGTTTCTTTTTTTTTTTTTGGTGAGTGTTTTTTTAAGATATTTAGGGTGGTTCGTTTTGAAATGAAAGCACTGTATATAGTAATCCACTAAACCCTAATAAGCAACAAAACATATTAAAAAAAAAATGAAGTATAAACCTTAACAAAACATAATTACTTTAATCCTTTTTGGGACTTTATTAAGTTCGCAAAAGTCTAAAGTTGCTTTTAAAATACCTCAGGTCCACGTTAGCAGCATATATTAAAAAAAATGAACTTCAAATATTTTAAATTTAATAATAGATTTAAAATATTTCATGTGTTCATCTCTAAATTCATGAACAAAAAGAAACATGTTAACTTTTTTTTTAATAAAAACCTAAATTTATAAAAGCAACTTTGTACTTCACTTTCCCTTCTAACGTGTTCAAATAAGAAATTAGTGAATAAACCTATACATATTTCTAAAGATATAAAAACAACATTACAAAATTTTTAAATAACAAAAATAGTTTATGGTATAAGCAAGACAACATGTTTTTTTTTTAATTTTACAAGTAAATACATACAAAAAATATTTAAAATATTAGTTATAAAGCTCAAGTGTGTATATTAAGACTTGAGGTAGATATGCTAATAACTCAGATTAAGGTCTAAGGTGACTATAAAAATAAGGCAATATTACGTCCTTGATGGGATACAGTAAAACATATTGCTTATTTGTTATAATGATATAATCTACTTTTATATGACATAAAGTGTCAGAAGTCGTTCACTATAAGAGAATCTAACAAAAGTAAAGAAATCATATAAATGTCAGCTGGAGTTGCTGAACGGGAAAGTTATATCAAATGACTAAAAACTTAACAATCATGGTTTGCTTAAAATTGTGTACTCAAAAGTTAATCACACTTATTTAGATACACATTAAAAAGTAACGAGAAAACCAAAAATAACATGTCTCTATTACTTTTAGAATAACAAGAGTTTTTAACAAATTTCTAAGCTTTCATTTATCTTAATCCATAAATTTTAGTTGCCAAAAAAACAGCAGCTTGACAATAAAATGCAGAAATAACCGGTAATATGAGAAATACGAAATAAAATAACATAAAAATATTAAAATAAAATAAAAAAAATTGTCTATTTATAGAGCCAAATAAAAATAAGAAATAAAAGTTACCAATTAAAAACACCTAACAAATGTCATTTCTCATTTTTTCGTTTTGCAGTGTTTTTTTTAATTATTTTGGGTTTAAACTTCTAAGTAAAGGCACCAGGATGTGTGGTTTGGAGAAGCCAATTTTAAGAGTTTAAAACTTTTCGATCTTATAGGACAAAGAGGGAGCAAATTTTAGAAATTAATAAACACAAATAAACAAAAGTTAAAAACTGGTTATCTGTAAAAATACCTCTAATTTTTATTTTATGTTATTTGTATGTATAAACGTCTTGTGGGAATAAACTGAGTATATCCAACTCAACTATTTTATTATTATGTTATTTTTGTTTTATGCCATTTGTCTGTAAAAAACCACCCTTACAATTAAATGTATAATAATTAAAATCACAGCGTGCAGTAAACATACATAATAACAAATTCGAATATAGAAGAGCAATGCTTAAAATTATGTTAAAGACACAAAAACTAGTATCTAAAAACCTTTTAGTTATTTTTCATTAAAATACATAGCAAAATATAGAAATTGTATTTTTTCCTAAATATTGGGTAAAAATATTTACAAGTTAGTTTCCCAACAGAAAAAAAAAACAGAGAGTCTATCTAGTGTCCTTCGGAAATAGATAAAAAAATATTTCTGTCTGATGGAACTTTTTAAAAATGTGCTTCTAAAGAAAAATATTATTTTTTTTAAATAAACAATAAAGAAGGATATGCTTGTTGCAATTATCCAAAAAAAGAAAACATAAAAAGTATTTGAGCAGTTAGGCAATCTTGAATAAAATCGCTTATATTTCTTGTTTATAGAGTACAAAACAACGTTCAAAATGTTATAAGCTCATTAAAACAATTTACCAGAACATTCAATCCAAATTTAATTGACTACAAATGCATTTTCATTATTATAAACTAGGGCTCTTAGACATTAGGTTTGTTATTATTTAAAATAATATGCAAACTAATCCTCCTATTTTAATAGCATGATTTACTTGTTAAACTTTATGAAATTTTTTATGGCATCCTAGGTATAAATTGTTAACTTCAGTTGTTACTTTGCTATACTAAATAATGTATCATACTGAGTAAACGATCCAAAGATAAACATGTAGATGAAAAAAAAAAGGTCAGTAATGCTTCTTACAGTATCTGGAAGGGTAAAATTGAAAATTTAGTAGTTACAAATAAAATTTGTGTTATAGTACCATTAATTAAGAGTTTTTTAAACACATTTTTAACTTCGGTTGGAAATAATATTTTGTAATTAATAATTATAACAAAAAAAAATGATTTTAGACATCTCTTTGCATGGTCCAAATAACTTCAGCCTCTCCAGTTGTAGCGACAACTCTATACCCAAGTTGGCCCAAAGCATTTACAACATCAAGAGGAGCTGCTCTTAACAAAACTCCATTAATTATTTCTTTACGATAGCCAGAGAACCTCTTCACTAGGGCTTTAATTTCGTCATCATTAAGGCCAAATACGGCACTATCGGACGCGTGTATGGAAGCCTTTACAGCCACATAAGCATATGTGCCAGGTGACATAAGAAGGCTTGGGAATTTCCATAGTACCCCAAATCTTAAAAATTTTTAACAATATACAAGCGTCTCTAGAAGTGGCAATTTGACACTGTTTTTAACTCTTACTAAGTATAAAAATCACTTTTTACATTAAAAAATAGTTGTAATATCAATGCTGATTGTTCTGTCCTAATGATCTGTGGTGCCTTCACGCTAAATTGATATTTTCTATACTTCAGTTTTTCCAAGAGTGCTTTTTCTAAATCTTTTGTAGGCGAAAGTGTAGTGGGATCGGGTTCGGCAAATTCACGTCTCATAGTCCACATATACTCATTGTAATCTTGCTTTACACTTGTGCTTGAGGACGCTACCACGGTGTATCCTAAAAAACAAAACTTTTAGTCCATTTTAGCTAAAACCTAACGGCACAAAAGCAGGATTATTTGGTGAGTTAAGTATTGGACGTCTCAAAAGTATGTACGGGGCATGAATATAGAACTCTGAATATACCAAGGAGTACACCAAAAAAATATGAGTTCCTAAAATTGTCAATGGCATTATAATTTCTTAAGTAATGTTTTATCTGCCAAATAGATAAACTAAAAATTTAATTTGTTGATGGCATTACAGGTTTTGATGTTTTTTAAAATGTTTTAATATTTTTTTCTAATTTTAAACTGTTACTTTGATTTATTTGTCTGATATTAATTTTGCAGCAATTTTTTATATGTTACTTTGTAATGAACCCAATGTATGTAACGTTATATGTATTCACATAAATAAATTATTGAGTATTAAGTGGATCTGATTATACAATATCTAGGGCCGTATTTAGGCGGTGGTGAGATGGGTGCCCCCAAGGGCGCAGCTACCTGGGGGGTGCAAAATCGGCTATGATTTTTTTAAATTAGTTGTTAGTACCGTAGTCATATTATTATTATTATTTATTGAAAAAAATAATTCGAATTAATAAATTACAACAGTACAATTTTATAACAAATTTTCAGCTAAGATACTTAATTTAATTATTTTTAATATATTAAGACTGAAAAAATGTATGAATTATTAATAAAATATCAATTTATCCTGATACCTACAGCGAGAATGTAACTCTCTGATTTTTTTTAATATTTAAGCTGCGGATAAATTGGTATATAGTTAATTTTTTCATTCCACTTTCTTCAGTCAGATACAAACAGTTGTTTTATGTATATCATATCTCTTTTAAATAGTAGGCTAATATTTTCATAAAAAGAAAATATAGAATTTGACACAAATTCCATCACAAAATTGGTATTTTAAAGAAACAAAATTCTCAGTTTAAAATACTTGAAACCTACAACTTTGCACTTTAATTTTGTAAAATTTCCGGGAAATAACCCCCGGAATACCCGTTTTCTTTGGATGGTATTCCATACTCCCATACTAAACCCACGGTGTGTGGGGGGGGCGCAAATGTTAAGCCCCGCCAAGGGCGCGGCCATACCTAGGTACGGCTCTGACTATATCATGCTATAGCAAACTTGCTTAGTATTTTTTAAAAAGGCACTTAATGAGATTTTTTTAAATTATATTTATTATAGCCACATGTCTATGCAAGTAACTTACGCTCTACAGTTATTTAAAAATTGCACAAAAAGTCTTTGAGCAAATAATTTACCGAAACATCTTTTTATGCAAATGATTTCCTAAATTTTACTGAATTCATAAATGTTTGTTTAAAACTAAACATAGCAAGAGTTGTATTCATTAAAAACATCTAAGACCTATTCTAGGACAAGCTGTAATAAGCTTCCAAAAGAAATAACAAAATTTGTTTGTTTAAAGTAAAACTTATGCTTCCATTTCTTTTATCAACCTGTTTGCAGATGCAATTCACCTTATTATGGATCATCAGTATAGCTGTAAGATCCACAGACATTGAGACATAGAAATGAATGCATCCATGTATCTAATTTGTTTTTAAATCAGGTTGAACTTAGTGACTGCAAATTGGTATTTATCGCATTTACCCATTTGCGTCTTTCTTTAAGTCCAGCAGTTTATTGGTCCACAGGCCAAAATTTTTACTAGCTATTCTTTTTTTAATTCTTCCAGTAAATACTTTCTGAATTATAATATGTACTTCTTCAAAACCTCTCAACTTCTGGGATTTTCAAATGGGTATATCCTCAAGTGTATTTGTCAATAGATAGCAATGGTCTATTGCATACACAATCGGCATTATATTATACATAAAGACAAAGTTATATCAATAATCTATGAGACCTGGTTACAAAAGTAAACTGAATTAAGCAACTTCAAAAGGGACGGACTCATGACTTCTGCTAATATTACCACTTCGAATGCAGATTGGATCATATTAGCATCCAACCCAATAACAATTTGTAAGTTGGATAAGCACTCCAACGCGCCAACTGAAGGAGTCTCTTGGATTAATGTGGACCTGCCACATAATGACTAAAAAGGCATTCTTCTCTATTATCTTTTAAATGTTTTGGTTTATTACAAACAGTTCAAAAGCGGTAAGTTCTGTATCTTAAAAAATGGGCATATATATTTTTTATTGGCTAAAAATTACCCTTTGTTCCTAAATAACACTTTTGCCAAATATTGATTAATTATTTATTTATTCCATTAATAAGACTTACAGAAGTATTAATACTGTCAAATATCTACAAATTACTTAAATTTACAAACTACAGATATAAAAAAAACACTAATGCTTGGTATGTAACAATATTGACTAACATTTACAATAAAAAATGTATCTACTAGCCTAAAAAAATAATAGTAATAACCACAATATACCACCATACAAAAAAACAATAATAACAAAAGTAGGAACTGGAGGTCCTGGGAGAACGCAACAGAGTAACTCTCCTGTGGGTACCAGGACATTCGGGAATAGAAGGCAATGAAAAAGCAGATGAGCTAGCGAAACATGGATTATCCACACCATACTTTGGACCAGACCCTGCCCTTGGAGTGACCAAAACCACAGCACGAGGGCAAACAAGGGAATGGATCCGAAACAAACACAATACTGGGAAAACCTCGGTAGAATAAGACATGGAAAGGGCTTCATAAGGGGCCCATCCAAAAGAACGAAGGAAGAACTACTAACATAAAGTAGGAAAAGACTTCGCATAACAGTAGGGTTGCTAACAGGGCACGATAACCTAAGAGGACACCTACACAAGATATGCTCATACAATGGGGACCCAAGTTGCAGAATGTGCGACGAGGGGAAGAAACAGCCTACCACATACTGTGTGAATGTGAAGCGTTAAATCACAAAAGACAGGCATTATTTGGGCAACCGAAAATGAGCCCACAGGAATATATCAACCAACCAGTCTCGGGGTTATACAGACTTGTAAAAGAAACAAGACTAATGGGAGATTAGGCACAAAAAGCCCAAGAGGCTGCGCTGCCTCCGGTAGTGAAAGACGGCTCCCAGGAAGAAGAAGAAGAAGAAAAAGGAGCTCAGACTCTTTACCATACACACCGCGACATACAAATTTTAGAAATCATTAACACTATTAAAACATTTTTGAAAAAATAGCACAGCAGTGATTTTTTAAAGTTAATCTCCTTTATATGTTCAGGCAGCTTATTAAAAACAGTGCTACAAGAACAGAAAGGACTTTTTCGATAATCTGAGAGTCATCTGCATATAGAATTAAAGATGCATTTTTTCCTAAAGAAAGAAATTGCTATAGACCGTTTATAAATAGGAGGAATAACAATGGATATAAACGCTACCATGTGGAACACCATGTTTTTGTTCCTTAATTTCAGAGAACACTGTACCTATTTTGACCCGAATTTTTCTGTTCTTAAGAAATGAATATAAGAGATCCTTAATACCACCCCTTAAACCCAGACTGTGCAGCTTTCTAACAAGAATTTGAATGTCTATGCAGTCGAAAGCTCGGGTAAGATTTAAGAGTAAGGCAATGGTGTAGAGACCTTTATCTAGGGAGGAATAAACTGAGAAAAGTCATAAGCAGCTGTATTTATTAAATGATTATCCAAAAAGCCATGCTGAGTCCTTGATACTAACCTATTGTTAGCCAAGAAATTTCTAAACCTAGTACTCAGTATTCAAAAATGTTAAAACAAGTTAATAAACCTGTAATGGGTTTATAGTTTTTTATAAGTTCTTTGTCCCCCTTTTATAACGTGGAATTATTTCACCAACTTTTAACCTCTCTGGGAATGTTCAGGTTAAAAAAAATATAAAGAAAGCAAAGGGGATATTTTATTATATCCCAAAGATATTTAAATGCAAAAACTGGCAAATCATCATTGCTACAACAAGCTTTTACATTCTTTAGATCATTCATTGCTGAAAATTTTTTATCAATAGTTATTTCAGGCAAGTAAATGGACCTTGGATTAGAGCCACGCAAGTTCTTGTCTGTCTTCATACAAAATTTTATGACAGGGCTATAAGCATTTAATTATAAAACGTTGGCTGCAAAAGAATATTGACGTCACGGGGTGCTTAATAACCATATTAGTAGTGTAAGAATACCTATGCCGAGCCCCCCCCTCCACTTGACCTTGACTGACTGCGCATGCGCGTCATCCACTCTTTGTCTTGTGACCTTGAGCGTTACTGCGCATGCGTGCCCCTCCCACTCTTCGTCTACTTGACCTTGATAATAACTGCGCATGCATGCCCCTTCCACTCTTTTGCTTTTCGACCTTGAACTTTGTTAAGCAGGCGTGCCTTTCCCACTCTTCAACCTTGAACATGAATGCGCCTGCGAGCTTCTTTCGCTCTTCGACCTTGATGTTTTTTGTCCCACCCAATTGTAAATTAGACAACCAGTTATACATTATATATATATATTTTTACAAGGTACAAAACTGGATTCATTTGAAGTGCTTTTTACTAAAAATGCGCGATAAATTATTGTAAATTTTGGTGTAACTGTTTAATATATAAATGCCTAATAAGTGTTTGTTGCCATTTGTTGCTAATCCATTTCAAGAAGGGAGAATTTTAAGGTTACACGTAGCAAAAGTGCTTAATTAATCTTGGGATGGGCTTTATTATTTTAAACCTAATAAAAAGACAAAATATATTTATTAATTAGAAACTTTAAGTATGTATACCTGTTCTAATGGGTAAATCAGGTGTGCTGTGAGAGAGATAGCAACGGCATTATGCTTTCTTCTAATACTACCACGTTTTCAGCACATCGCTTCATATCCCTCCAGGTACATATATGCTCGAAGGTTAGAAAAGCACATCGCATCATATCCCTCCAGGTATATATATGCTCGAAGGTTAGAACACCTAGAGTAGCACACCATCTATACGTGACTATAAGTACCTACGCCAACTGATTATTTTAATAAATAAGCAGTTGTTAAGTAAGATTTTAGCAAAATTTTATCTTTGTTAGGATTGGGTAAAATTTTATAAATTAATTTGTTATAAATACAAGTATTTTGAGAAAACCAGGAAAATCTTGGGACATTTGCCCCAAATCTTCAATAAACAACAACAAAAAATTAAATTCCAAAAATAACAGTAACAAATAAAACAAAAATAAAACATGAAATTTCAAAATAAATAAAAAATATTCTCTGTTAACAACATAAATTCATATACCTGAGATAACACAGGCAAAATAAAATATATTCTAAAAATAAACAATAAAACTTCTAAAACTATCACAGCCGGGGTTGGATGAGATAGGTACTTCTAAAACTGTCACAGCCGGGGTTGGATGAGATCCAGATGCTGAAAGGTTCCTATAAAACAAAGAAGCTAGGCAGTATTCGCTTATTCAAAACAGACAAAAAATCCATAAAATATGATATGGGAACTTTTGCTATTAATTTAGGCAAAGACAGAAGCAGACAGCGGGTAAAAATATATAAAGAATTTAAATTAATGTGGTAACTGAAAAATAAACATAAATATTTATAAGAAATGGTAAAAATTATTATTTTTAAAGTTAGGTTAAATATTTCATAAAATTACGGTCTGAACAAATGAAAAAAGCTTGCATGCTGTAAGGTTCAAATATTGTTGCCTAAATAAATTTTCATTTATTCTTGTAAACATCCTCATCCAAATATTTGTAAATATCAGCATGTAGTCTGTTTACAAGATTGACTAAAGCTACACTAGCAAATTTAAGCCTTCGTTCGTTATCAAACTCTTTAAACATTACAAATAAATGCTTGTCGGTTACCTCCCCACTAAAAAGAGATTACTCTGACAAGTTAAATATGAAATTGAAAATTTGTAAATAAGGTATTAAATAACATTATTTAAAATTTTAATTTTAGAGTTGTCCAATGGTTCGAGAGGTAAATTTTAAAAAGAATTGAAACATTTTCCGTAACTACTGTGTTCTTTTAAAATGGAATTCGTAAAGGGTGACCAAGGTGCAGCTCTAGATTTTAAGTGAAAAGGATCCTCAAGATTTGCATAATTTAATTTTGAACAACGGTCCTCACAAACATACATTTTACAATCTTTTGAGGGACTTAAAGTACATTTAATTTTCCAAGCTTCTAACGATAAGGGATCTCGAAGAAAAGAATGAAACTTTTTGTTCTTAAAATCTGTGCTTACAATTTTACTATAATAGGCGTTTCTGCAACATGGATAATTACAAGAATATTTCAGCCTACATGTTGTGTTGGTGCCATTGCGAAGATATTTACAAATAATCTTGGTTTAATATCGAAGAAGGCTTACTACAATATTTAAATAACATATCTTACCTTATAATTTTTTCACAATAGTGTGGAAAAAATAAGAACGCAAATTTAAAACAGTCAACCCAAATACTAGAATAGAAAATGGCCGACGCAAACACAACACGGGGAATTATGGTTAATAAGGGATATATAAATAATTCTCACTTCTCATTGGTTAAAAAAAATCGACGTTTCGCCATCTAGAAATTTACTACCAAGTTACTACAAAGCAAAATATGGCGAAATATAGATATCTACTTATTCCCTAGCAACCGATTTTAGGCAATCAGTAATACACCATAAAGATACATAAAACTGGATTCATTTCAAGTAGAGATGGGTAACTCGATCATTTACTGGCGATCGAATCAATCATTGATCGATTTCTCAAATGATCCAATCTTTTCGATCGTTCATTCAATCAATCATTTTACGAATGATTGCAAGCGGGCAAAGCCAAGCCAGTCGCCAGCCAGACAACACAACTTCATTCGTTACGTTACTTTCTGTCTTTCAGTCAGGTAGTGATTCGATCACTGCGAGCGTATGGGATTCGATCGTTCAATATTCGTAAACGATTCGGTCACTGTGATCGAATCATTCACGATTGACGCTTCTCTAATTTCAAGTAATTTTACTAAAATGGACAATAAATTATTGTAGTTCAGTCTATAAAGTTTTGCTATAAAGTTTTGTTAAGTAAGTTTTTTTCACTACGGACGGGCAATTATATATTAAACGAATACACTAAAATTTACAGAGGTTTATTGCTTATTTTCTGTAAAAAACAGCTCAAATAAATCCAGTTTTTACTTCTTTAAAATTAAATCGTAAATTAGACAACCAGTTATACATTATATATATATTTTTACAAGGTGCAAAACTGGATTCATTTGAAGTGCTTTTTACTAAAAATGAGCAATAAATTATTGTAACTTTTGGTGTAACTGTTTAATATATAAATGCCTAATAAGTGTATGTTGCCATTTGTTGCTAATCCATTTCAAGAAGGGAGAATTTTAAGGTTACACGTAGCAAAATTATTTAATTAATCTTGGGATGGGCTTTATTATTTTAAACCTAATAAAAAGACAAATTGATAAATTTGTATACATTTATTTGTTGAAAATCTTTTTAAAAATACATTGTTTGGTTAAACATTAAAAATAGCTTAAAAATAAAAATTATGTGGACTTATTTAACACACTACCATTTAAAATGTTGTATGAAAAAATTGAGTCGTGAATAATTAATGCATTTACTTTGGTGTCTTTGGGAAACTGGCTTTTATTTGTTTGAAATTCCAACTTCACATCTACTGTGGAAGTTTTAATTGACTCTAATTGGTGGCTGCAATCTATGACAAAAATTTTTTTATGGACAATAATTTCAAATATCTGCTGAGTATATCCATTTAAAATAATACATTTTTAAAAGATATTTCTATTCTAAAAATAACCTTAGGTTAAGTTGGATATCTTATTTTAAAATTTTATAATATCTCTCTAATTCTACTATTGTATCAAAGTACACTTGCCAAAATAACCACACGGAAAATTGTAAATTAAAAGTACGCACAAAATAGTACCTGAATTACGCATCAACATCCTGAACCAGCACAAAAAATTCCCAGAATACGGGCGGCAAACATTTTATTGCACTCTGATTTTCACCGTTTCTGGCCAAGTTTGAGTACAATAAAGACATCTTTTTCAATCGGTTGGCCGTAAGGTCCAGACTTTTATTCCAATTCACGTAAAGAAGACAGAACGATGGGTCGTTTTATTGAGGTATTTATTATTACAGGTCCACCAATAACTTGTTGGTGCCGAAAGGGCAATAAAGTGTAGGAAAATAAAAAAATACATTTTAAAAGTCGAGTTTTTAAGGCTCACATCTTGATTTATCTTGTTGTATTTCAAATAAATTAAAATATCTACCTAAAACATTGTTTAATGTGCCTCTGATAATGTGGTAATAAAGTAAACCGAAATTAAATTACTCGCAACTCGTTTTTTCATCATTTTTTAAATAAATAACATTGGTTTGTAAAAAAATATGCGGATCACAAACTTTCCAATTCAAGAGTCACATGAAATGATTAAAAACGTGGTTATCCAAATTTAATGCACAAACAAAAAAACACCCAAGTTTTTGCATATTTCCTTATTTACTTAATTTGCTTAAAATATTAAGAAAAGCAATTGCTGGATTTTTCTGATATAAATTATGTCTTAAAAATATAATTTTTAAAGGTCCAGGAAATGAACCATTGACTTGAAATTTTGACAGTAGGTAGGGGACAGTCCAAGTATCAAAATCTATATCATGCCGAAGGGCTCCTTTGGGTGCTTACAAATCATCTCAGGGTGAATTTTTTTATATTTTGACCACAGGAATTAATAGAAAAACGATTTCTAAGCAAAAAATGTTCCATGATTTTTTTCTAAAATGCTTCCTTTTCAAGTTATTCGCCATCGAAAGTCGGAGTTTTTCGTCGATAAAATCAACGTTTTTAATCGTTTTTTTGCACCAATTCTATTTTGTAAGTTTTTTTTAAAAAAGAAAAAAGTTAAATTTTAAAAAATTGATAAGATTTCAAATTTTTATATTTAATTTAAGACTTTTCCGTTCATTTAACAAAAAAAATATAAGCTAAAAATCTTTACTTTTTTGATCTGTATCTTTTTCTATAAATGATTTTCCACGTTTGGAAAATTACCGATTTTTACATTTATTGCGCAAGACATTGGCCTTAAAAACATTGCATCACAAATAGTTATGGGTCATAAAAGGTTGCAATATTGCTATCTATACATTAAAAATTTCATTTTGCATTAAAACTTATTGGTAAGAAAAATTGATTTTTTTGCAATATTTAACACGATTTTTGACACACTTGGCAACACCGCACAAAAAATTTTATTCTTAAGAAAAGTGTTCGATTAACCTCTATTACCCATTTCAGGGCCATGAGTACCAATTTTTTGCTTCAATTTCATTATAGCTAGTGCGCATGTGTTGGTTTTAAAAAAAAAACGCTCCGCTACATTTCTTCATACCACCCCAAACCCCCCTTTACCCCGCCACTCCCCGGGGCTCTTAAATCGTTTACACCTATTTTCATGAAGGTATTTTCATTCCTTTCCTGTTTTTCCGAATATTTTCCAACTAATTTTCCGGCTTTTTTGGACCCACCATTTTTTTAACAGTTTTTTAGATTTTTAAGCCCGGTCGAATATATACGTGTTTTTTCTTTTTGTTCTATCTCTTAAACCAACCCCGCTATGGCTTCCCAAATAGCATTTTCCGAGCATTAAAAAAAGGTATATTTCTATTTTTTACTCCTATAATTATGAAACAAAATTGGTCGTACAAAAAACTCCGGTCTACATTATTTTTTTATAAATTTTTTCGATTAACGTTTTAGTTTGTCTCCCTCTGGCCCCCAAAGTCACATTTTTTTTAATTCATTTTTTAAAATTGGTTTTCTTATTTGTAGCTTTTTTTAATGTTTTATCAAAATTTACCTCTTTTATAACTTATTTGTTTTCTTAGTGCGAAACTTTTTGTTTAAAACTTTTTTCGTTTGGCCCCCTTTTTCAGCTATTGACGACCCCCTTTTTCCCCACTTTAATTTAATTAATTTTTTTATCTGTTTTTTTGGAAATTTCATTAAATTCTAAAGACCACATGGTTAATCCGTTTTTTCCTAACCATATTATTTACTCTGATATTACCGATTCTTTGTTTTCGACACTTAGAATATTTTTAGCAGTTTTCTATTTTCCATCTTATATTTGAGGCATTTCGTTAATTTTATGGAAAAATGTTATAAAGAAAAAAGTTCAAGCTTACCTACCTTTATAATTTATCGACCCAACTTTGGGTGTTTACTTAAATAATTTAAAATTTCCCTCCATTTTCTCGGACTTTACAAAAATTTTGGTATTTTTTTTTACTTTTCATTTGACAAAAAAATTTAATTACAAATTATCTGTTTTGGTTTGGTTAAGGTTTTTAGTTATTTTAGTTTTTTCCGTATATCAACTCCCACGTGAGATTTTTTAAATTAAAGTTGCAGGACATTTTCTTGGACTTATAAAAATTTTGATAAATTTTAAACTTTTTATTTTACAGAAAACTTTTTAAACACAAATTAAGTTTTTTACTTTTCTTAACATTTTTAGTTATTTTAGTTTTTTCCGTATATCAACTCCCTTAGTTTTTTCCGTATATCAACTCCCAAGCGAGATTTTTCAAATAAAAATTGCCCCGACATTTTCTTGTACTTATAAAAAAAATTGTATTTTTTTTTTAATTTTTATCTTACAGAAAAATGTTTTTATTAAACCTTATTTGTTTTATATATTTTTTTGAAGTCGTTTCCACACCAGGTTAAACAATGTTGAACTTAACGATATATAAATATTATATACCGTTTTCACACAACAGTTGTTAGGACCTAGACTTCTCGGCGCGTTTTTTTTACGTGCTCTCCCCCGAAGGCCTAATGCACAAGTTTTAAAAAAACGTTATTTACGATGACATCTACGTGTTTGGAATGTATAATTTATTAAAATGGGTCAACTGTAACCTACTTTTTGCAGCTTCTTTCTTTAACGACATAAGTCGCTGCTGTACTTCAGCCAACTCGGCTTCGCATGCTTTAACCTTTTTTGACTTTTCCTCGACATCTTTGATTAGATCCTCGCGCACTTTCAGTGTTGTCCGCAATACTACCCGATTGATTCTATTTGGTTGATCCATTCTGGATCGCTGCTGGAGGAAGAAGACGCGGCCATGTCTTCAGCCTTACGCTTTCGTGTTCCACTAGCCGTAGACTGGTTAATGGAACTGTAAAATTTGGTAGGCACCTGTGTTATGGCGCTGACGGGCGTCGTCAAAATTTTTTTAATTTTGGTACCGTCTTCTTAGCCGGTCTGACAACAACATTCTTTAAAATATTAATTTTTGGCGGTGACGGTGGTGGTGGTGGCACTTGCTGTGCCTCGAAAGCGTCAGCTTTTTGGCGTAATTTTACGTTATCCACAAATGTAGATAAAGCCATATCAACTTCCTCTTCTTCAACACTGGGGTTGGGCAACGATAGGTCCTGACCCATTTTATCCAACTCATCCAATAAAAACTCTTGAGTAGCACTACCGAGTCCAAAAGAAGTATTCTCACTTGTCATTTTGATTTTTTATTTTTACGAACCTTTACGAACGAATATCACTTATACAATGAAGTCTTTACTACCAGACCTATCTTTATACACGCACAATCACCCCCACCACTGTCCTTGCTGACCTTGTCGGTAGAGGGATTTGTGTCTAATCCCTACCACTGCCTTTGCTAACCGCACAATCACCCCCACCACTGTCCTTGCTGACGTTGTCGATAGAGGGATTTGTGTCTAATCCCTACCACTGCCTTTGCTAACCTTGTAAACATGCGACCAACTTAACCTCGTATTCTGCTTTCAAGGACAATGAAATTCTGCGATTCGAGTGTAGCATTGCCAGTAGTTAGTGGTTAAATGTATGTTGCGCAGTAAACAAAATGGAGCGCACTCGCCATATATAAATAGCAGGGAGTTCGCGTGGGTATTTATTCAAATTTTACAAAGCATAGTATCTAGTTCACTGTACCTTTTTTGAAATAAAACGAAGATGTCTAATATTACGAACAAAGACAGTCAGCAGACGGGCAGTCAACATATGGGCCGTTCAGAAGCCAGTCAACATACGGGCAGTCAGTATACGGGCAGTCAGCATACGGGCAGTCAGCATACGGGCAGTCAGCATACGGGCAGTCAGCATATGGGCAGTCAACATATGGGCCGTTCAGAAGCCAGTCAACATACGGGCAGTCAGCATACGGGCAGTCAGCATACGGGCAGTCAACATATGGGCCGTTCAGAAGCCAGTGAACATACGGGTAGCAGTGGCGTAGCCAGGTGGGGGCCAGGGGGGGCGACTGCCCCCCCCCCTCTAGACCAGCGCCCCTGCGCCCAAACAAACCTACCGTATATAAAACAGGTATTATTTACAACATACTATGCTGTGCTTTAAACATTTTTTACTTGCTGGTGTAATTTTAGAAGTCATTTTTTAAAATAATAATTGTCCACACTTTCTGTTAATAATTTTTCTGTTCCACAGTGTCAGCGGAGCGGTTATTCTCTTCAAAAGCACTAACACCGCGGAAAAAGCCGCTGAGCGCGGCGTACGTTTGTGGCGGTATATTGTGTCGGTATTGGATATATTCCAGAACTGTTTACTTTATTTTTTAATATTGCAAATCGGCAGATTTCAAACGTATGTTATTTATTTCTGGTACTCATATTCTCCTCTTTGTGGTGTTATTTAGTCGTTTATTGTCTATGCAAGGGTAAACTTGTTAAGAGTAAAAATGGATAAAAAAGTCAGGTGCTGAGTTCAGGAAGGAATATCGTGAAAAAAAATGATGTTAGCGCAACACACAGCCAAAAATTACAAGATTTTTTAAAAAAAACTGCTGGGTAAGAACATTTTTTTATATTGTCATTATTTTTCCTTTCTGGCCTAAAGTTTCAAATATAGATTTGTTTGTTTATTGTTGTGTGTTTTTTTTAATAAAAATGTTTTAAGAAATAGAGCGCCCCTTTAAACGTTGGCCCCCCCGCCCTGAAAGGTTGACTACGCCACTGACGGGTAGTCAACATATGGGCAGTCAAGATGGATATGGTGTCGACTACAATGAATATAGTGACTACGACGATAGTGATAGTGATGAAATTGTATGGGAAAAGTATGGCATGTGTGGAACGGAAGATGGTACGATTTATACATAATTGTCGTACCATCTTCGGTCGCATATATGCCATATTTTTCATTATGGTGTATGTTTCTTTGTAGTATGTTTTTTGATGTTTTTTTGTAGTATGTTTTTGTAAATAGTACAATAATAAAATCTAGTTTCCTGTATTGGTTGTATTTTTCCTTTCAAACCCGACCGACTGAATTACTATGTATTTTAGGGTGGAAATAAAATCTCTTTCAGTTTTCATCAAAAAATAGATGGGACGTTAGTAGAAATTAGGAACGATTTCGCAAAAACGTTTAAGATTACTTGCGAAATCGTTCCCAATTTCTACTAACGTTGCATCTATTTTTTGATGAAAACTGAAAGGGATGTGATGTTAGTAGAATATTGTCACGTTTAAACAGAATTGAATTTCACAAATACTTAAAAATATTTTTAGATTTCATTCCAAACACCGTTATTGAATACTCTTAAAAGCTAGTAGTGTACCAAAGAGTTTTTTGTCAAGCTAATGACTCGTAACTTTCTTGTAACATTAGTCAAATGCAATTAGCATAAAAAGGTTGTTAAAAAGGTTGTAAACAACGAGAGTAAGCAGGAAAAAATCGTTTAGAACTTTCTTGTAAAAATGAAATTTCTACCAAATTTTACAGTTCCATTAACCAGTCTACGGCTAGTGGAACACGAAAGCGTAAGGCTGAAGACATGGCCGCGTCTTCTTCCTCCAGCAGCGATCCAGAATGGATCAACCAAATAGAATCAATCGGGTAGTATTGCGGACAACACTGAAAGTGCGCGAGGATCTAATCAAAGATGTCGAGGAAAAGTCAAAAAAGGTTAAAGCATGCGAAGCCGAGTTGGCTGAAGTACAGCAGCGACTTATGTCGTTAAAGAAAGAAGCTGCAAAAAGTAGGTTACAGTTGACCCATTTTAATAAATTATACATTCCAAACACGTAGATGTCATCGTAAATAACGTTTTTTAAAACTTGTGCATTAGGCCTTCGGGGGAGAGCACGTAAAAAAAAAACGCGCCGAGAAGTCTAGGTCCTAACAACTGTTGTGTGAAAACGGTATATAATATTTATATATCGTTAAGTTCAACATTGTTTAACCTGGTGTGGAAACGACTTCAAAAAAATATATAAAAGAAATAAGGTTTAATAAAAACATTTTTCTGTAAGATAAAAATTTAAAAAAATACAAATTTTTTTATAAGTACAAGAAAATGTCGGGGCAATTTTTATTTGAAAAATCTCGCTTGGGAGTTGATATACGGAAAAAACTAAAATAACTAAAAATGTTAAGAAAAGTAAAAAACTTAATTTGTGTTTAAAAAGTTTTTCTGTAAAATAAAAAGTTTAAAAATTTATCAAAATTTTTATAAGTCCAAGAAAATGTCCTTGCAACTTTAATTTAAAAAATCTCACGTGGGAGTTGATATACGGAAAAAACTAAAATAACTAAAAACCTTAACCAAACCAAAACAGATAATTTGTAATTAAATTTTTTTGTCAAATGAAAAGTAAAAAAAAAATACCAAAATTTTGTAAAGTCCGAGAAAATGGAGGGAAAATTTTAAATTATTTAAGTAAACACCCAAAGTTGGGTCGATAAATTATAAAGGTAGGTAAGCTTGAACTTTTTCTTGATAACACTTTTCCATAAAATTAAGGAAATGCCTCAAATATAAGATGGAAAATAGAAAACTGCTAAAAATATTCTGTGTCGAAAATAAAGAATCGGTAATATCAGAGTAAATAATATGGTTAGGAAAAAACGGATTAACCATGTGGTCTTTAGAATTTAATGAAATTTCCAAAAAACAGATAAAAAAATTAATTAAATTAAAGTGGGGAAAAGGGGGGTCGTCAATAGCTGAAAAAGGGGGGCCAAACGAAAAAAAGTTTTAAACAAAAAGTTTCGCACTAAGAAAACAAATAAGTTATAAAGAGAGGTAAATTTTGATAAAACATTAAAAAAGCTACAAATAAAAACCAATTTAAAAAATGAATTAAAAAAATGTGACTTTGGAGGCCAGAGGAGACAAACTAAAACGTTAATCGAAAAATTTATAAGAAAATAATGTAGACCGGTGTTTTTGTACGACCAATTTTTGTTTCATAATTATAGGGTAAAAAATAGAAATATACCTTTTTTTTAATGCTCGGAAAATGCTATTTGGGGAAGCCATAGCGGGGTTAGTTTAAGAGATAGAACAAAAAAGAAAAAACACGTATATATTCGACCGGGCTAAAAAATCTAAAAAACTGTTAAAAAAATGGTGGGTCCAAAAAAGCCGGAAAATTAGTTGGAAAATATTAGGAAAAACAGGAAAGGAATGAAAATACCTTCATGAAAATAGGTGTAAACGATTTAAGAGCCCCGGGGAGTGGCGGGGTAAAGGGGGGTTTGGGGTGGTATGAAGAAATGTAGCGGAGCGTTTTTTTTTTAAGGACCAACGCATGCGCACTAGCTATAATGAAATTGAAGCAAAAAATTGGTACTCATGGCCCTGAAATGGGTAATAGAGGTTAATCGAACACTTTTCTTAAGAATAAAATTTTTTGTGCGGTGTTGCCAAGTGTGTCAAAAATCGTGTTAAATATTGCAAAAAAATCAATTTTTCTTACCAATAAGTTTTAATGCAAAATGAAATTTTTAATGTATAGATAGCAATATTGCAACCTTTTATGACCCATAACTATTTGTGATGCAATGTTTTTAAGGCCAATGTCTTGCGCAATAAATGTAAAAATCGGTAATTTTCCAAACGTGGAAAATCATTTATAGAAAAAGATACAGATCAAAAAAGTAAAGATTTTTGGCTTATATTTTTTTTTGTTAAATGAACGGAAAAGTCTTAAATTAAATATAAAAATTTGAAATCTTATCAATTTTTTAAAATTTAACTTTTTTCTTTTTTAAAAAAAAAACTTAGAAAATAGAATTGGTGCAAAAAAAACGATTAAAAACGTTGATTTTATCGACGAAAAACTCCGACTTTCGATGGCGAATAACTTGAAAAGGAAGCATTTTAGAAAAAAAAATCATGGAACATTTTTTGCTTAGAAATCGTTTTTCTATTGATTCCTGTGGTCAAAATATAAAAAAAATTCACCCCTGAGATGATTTGTAAGCACCCAAAGGCGCCCTTCGGCATGATATAGATTTTGATACTTGGACTGTCCCCTACCTACTGTCAAAATTTCAAGTCAATGGTTCATTTCCTGGACCTTTAAAAATTATATTTTTAAGACATAATTTATATCAGAAAAATCCAGCAATTGCTTTTCTTAATATTTTAAGCAAATTAAGTAAATAAGGAAATATGCAAAAACTTGGGTGTTTTTTTTTTGTTTGTGCATTAAATTTGGATAACCACGTTTTTAATCATTTCATGTGACTCTTGAATTGGAAAGTTTGTGATCCCGCATATTTTTTTACAAACCAATGTTATTTATTTAAAAAATGATGAAAAAACGAGTTGCGAGTAATTTAATTTCGGTTTACTTTATTACCACATTATCAGAGGCACATTAAACAATGTTTTAGGTAGATATTTTAATTTATTTGAAATACAACAAGATAAATCAAGATGTGAGCCTTAAAAACTCGACTTTTAAAATGTATTTTTTTATTTTTCCTACACTTTATTGCCCTTTCGGCACCAACAAGTTATTGGTGGACCTGTAATAATAAATACCTCAATAAAACGACCCATCGTTCTGTCTTCTTTACGTGAATTGGAATAAAAGTCTGGACCTTACGGCCAACCGATTGAAAAAGATGTCTTTATTGTACTCAAACTTGGCCAGAAACGGTGAAAATCAGAGTGCAATAAAATGTTTGCCGCCCGTATTCTGGGAATTTTTTGTGCTGGTTCAGGATGTTGATGCGTAATTCAGGTACTATTTTGTGCGTACTTTTAATTTACAATTTTCCGTGTGGTTATTTTGGCAAGTGTACTTTGATACAATAGTAGAATTAGAGAGATATTTTAAAATTTTAAAATAAGATATCCAACTTAACCTAAGGTTATTTTTAGAATAGAAATATCTTTTAAAAATGTATTATTTTAAATGGATATACTTAGCAGATATTTGAAATTATTGTCCATAAAAAAAATTTTGTCATAGATTGCAGCCACCAATTAGAGTCAATTAAAACTTCCACAGTAGATGTGAAGTTGGAATTTCAAACAAATAAAAGCCAGTTTCCCAAAGACACCAAAGTAAATGCATTAATTATTCAGGACTCATTTTTTTTCATACAACATTTTAAATGGTAGTGTGTTAAATAAGTCCACATAATTTTTATTTTTAAGCTATTTTTAATGTTTAACCAAACAATGTATTTTTAAAAAGATTTTCAACAAATAAATGTATACAAATTTATCAATTTGTCTTTTTATTAGGTTTAAAATAATAAAGCCCATCCCAAGATTAATTAAATACTTTTGCTACGTGTAACCTTAAAATTCTCCCTTCTTGAAATGGATTAGCAACAAATGGCAACATACACTTATTAGGCATTTATATATTAAACAGTTACACCAAAAGTTACAATAATTTATTGCTCATTTTTAGTAAAAGCACTTCAAATGAATCCAGTTTTGCACCTTGTAAAAAAATATATATAATGTATAACTGGTTGTCTAATTTACGATTTAATTTTAAAGAAGTAAAAACTGGATTTATTTGAGCTGTTTTTTACAGAAAATAAGCAATAAACCTCTGTAAATTTTAGTTTATTCGTTTAATATATAATTGCCCGTCCGTAGTGAAAAAAACTTACTTAACAAAACTTTATAGCAAAACTTTATAGACTGAACTACAATAATTTATTGTCCATTTTAGTAAAATCGATCACAGTGACCGAATCGTTTACGAATATTGAACGATCGAATCCCATACGCTCGCAGTGATCGAATCACTACCTGACTGAAAGACAGAAAGTAACGTAACGAATGTGTAGTGTTTGTTGGTTGGGTAATTAAAAGTCGTACTTTCACTATATACTAATATCACATTTATTTGTTCAGGTACTGTTAGACTACGCGTTATGGTTTTACTATTATGGTTCAATATGACATGTTACGATGGTAGCAGGAAACAGACTGCTTTTGTAGGCCGAGAAGGTTCATGAAGGGAACCAAGGAATTGCGCCTGTGCTACAATTCAATGTTGCCAATGGTAAAACTATCACCGTCATGACACCCTCACACCTAAGTTTTTACTTAACTATATTGTATAGTACAATTAATTTTTGTTCACATCCAATAAATAAGTTTAAAAGCTACAAATATGTATTTTATTCATTGAATGTCGGCTATATGTATAAGGGTCAAATCACAATTTAAAATCTAATCATCACTTATGTAAGGAGAGTACATCATTAAGTAAAAATTCAACAAACAGTGACTCCACTCTAATTTACATAAGCAAAACCCAAACTGAAGGATTAGTCATAAAATTTAAATAGTCAATTTACAAAATACCTGAACATCTTTACATTATTTAAAATCTTAAGTATATACCTAATATTTATATAAAACTTAACAATTTAGTTCCAATTTGCAATTTCTTGCAGTCAAAACAAAGATTTACAATATAATACATTTACATACAAAAATACAATACTATAACACAAAAATAACAAAAAAAAGTCTGCCTGCAATTTTCTTTCTTAATTTTTTTTTTTTTTATTTACACTTGTCACAATATACATATGTTCATCGAATGATGTTTGTCACAATACCATTATGATTAAAATTACAAAATATAAATCCATACAAATGTTATTTTAGTCAGAGTCGGATTCAGAGGAATACTCGGTTCTATAAAATGAAAAATAAAATGGTTTTTTACGATTTCTACTAGATCTTTTTAAACTGCTATTAGAAGCTTTTAATGAATCATGAACTTTACCTTCCTCCTCTCCACCCTGTTGAATTATAGGTGACATAGACTCAACCACCTCCTTCTCTTTACGAGAAGTACCTACTAAGTTATTTGATAAGCTATGTTGCTCTATGACAATACTAGTGTTTTCTGAGCTATTTAGAATATTTGCAAAATTTTCACTTTCCACAGCATTACGACACACAGGCACAGAGACTGGCAAATTTACAAAATAATCTAAAGTACTAGGATTTCTTTTGATTTTGCTTTTAAAATTATTACTTTTTGAATTATTATTGTTTGAGTTTACATTTTTCTCAAGATTTTTAAATTTACACTAGGAGAAGTTGAGACAGATATCCCCTGTTTTTTCAGAAACCAGATATTTTTGAATTTGATCAGTATGACGTTTTAAAATATCATTTTCGAACTCTTACATAAATATACAGACTTACCTATCTGTTTAATAATAATTGACTGGATCCACTTTCGATTTTTTTATATATCGCGAACATACACAGTCTCACCTACCTTAAAATGTCTTTCTTTGCCACCCTAATACTGTTTTTGATTTTCCTGTTGTTTTAAAACTTTTTAAGGGTTTCCTGTTCATAATTTTTGTCTTCTAACATATACTTGTTAACATCTTCTGTTAATTGGCTTAGAATGGTTCTTGGTTTTCTACCGTTAAACATCAGATCAAAAGGAGTTTTTCCTGTGGTGCTATGTTCTGTCGTTCTATAATTAAACAAAATTCTTGATATTACAGCAGAAATTGATAAACCTTTATTCTTAGGATCTACAGCTTGATTTAAGCTTATTTTTAATTGTCTTGACAGAATTTTCCGCTGCTCCATTGCTTTGAGCGTGATATGGGGAATGGTTATATGTTTTATTCCGTTTCTTTTAAAGAATGTCTCTAAACTGTTCGATATTAGTTGAGGACCATTATCACTAACACATATTCTTGGTAATCCAAACCTTGCAAAAATATCTCTAAGAATGTCCTCTGTCCTTGCCGAACTTGTATTGTTTTGCATTGGTACTACTTCCAACCATTTTGAAAAAGAATCAGTCAAAACAAAGTACATTTTGTTTTTATATTCAAAGTAGTCTATATGAACTCGTTCAAAAGGTGTTTTAGTTACAGGCCATGGAGTCAGTTCTGCTTTTGGAGGATTCTGCCTATTTTCCAGACCATCCATCTTTTTAATACCATTTTTATCTATTTTAAAACCCAAATAAGAAATTTCATCTTCAAAAATTTACACTTTTCTAACTTAAGGGTAAAGCCTGCGTCCTGAAGTCTTTCAAATACTATTTCCAAATTCTTATTATGATTTTCCAAGGACGTACCTGAAACTGCAATATCGTCAATAAAACATACTACTCCGTCGATTCCTTGCAATGTCTGCTCAATAATCTGCTGGAAAATACTGTCGCTGGAGTGATTCCAAAAGGCATCCTGTTCATCCTAAAAATTCCTTTAGGGGTAGTCCACGCTAACATATTTGAAGTCTGTTCTGTTAGTTCAATTTGATTATATGCTGATCTCAAATCAATTTTTGAAAAAAAATTTTGCCTTATTAAATTTTGAGAACACTTCATTACATTTCGGTAATGGATAATTAATTGGTTTCAAAATTTATTTATAGTGGTTTTATAATCACCACACAATCTTATAGTTTGATCCGCTTTAATTACGGGTACTATAGGAGTAGCCCACTCGCTATGATTTACTTGAGAAATTACACCCTCTTTTTCAAGCTGTTCCAGCTCTTTGTCAACTGCCTCACGAAAAGCAAAGGGTACCGTTTCGATTTACAAAAAATAGGTTTTACATTTTCGCTATTTAATTCCAAATTTACTTTTTATATTTATATTTACCAATTTTATCACTAAATAAATTAGGAAACCTTGAAATTATTTTATTTAATTCATTGTTCCGGGAAATATTGTTTACAAAACTCATCCTTACCTTGAATTTAGTCATCCAGTCTGCCTAAAATGTTTGTCGTAGCACTGGGAAGCACATAGAATATACAATTCTTTGTTTTATTATTAAAAGTTACATCTACATTAAAGTAACCTTCTGGTCGAAATATATTACCATCATATCCTTTAAGAATTGTGTTAGCCAGGGAAAGCTTAAAATGAGAAAATGATTATCATAACAACGTTTTGTTATAGCAGAAATAGTTGAGCCACTGTCACACAAAAATTGTAACTTAACCTTGTCTACAAAAATTTCTACAATAAAATCATTTTTATTTTCTACAATATCACCATCACTACAAAACATGTCAAAAACCTTATCATTAGAAAACTTTGCTTACATTTCTCTACATTTTCAATAGAATTTTCATCTTCCGATTCACTACCTAAGTCTTTGTTTACATTTTGATCAACAAAATTTACCCTTTTTTATTCAAATTACATACTCTGGCAATATGCCCAACTTTTTACATAAATTACATCTAAAATTTATATAAAAACATTCTTTATCATGTATTAAACCACAAACTGAACAATATTTACGTTTTTTACGAAACTTTTATTACCTTTGAAGACATTTTCTGACTTCTGTCATCTCTTCTGACGTATGCGCCATGTTGTTGGTTCCTGTTTCTTGATTGGCTGCGGTCATGCGTGCCTCGATCAATACTTCGATTCCAGCTTCTCATTGGTCGAATTGGATTCTGGGCACTCGAGGTGTCATTTCTGCTTGGCGGGAATCTTGAATTTCTGGAGGAAACATATCGGACTTCGTTAACCATATTTTCTTGATTAAGTGCCAATTTTAACATTTCTTGGAGTGTTTTTGTCTCAGATTCTTCACACAAACGATCACGAATCTTCCCGGGTGACAAACCCGTGACAAATTTTGTAATAAATGTGTTCTAGATTGTCTTGAAAATTGCACAATGTTGCCGCTCCTCTAATTTTGGCGTGCCATTCGAAACTGTCAGGGAGTCCTGAGTTAATCCAAAAAATAAATTCTTTCTCTCCATACACTTTTTGTTGTTCCAAATTGAGATTTCAATAAATCGGTCAATGCTTTAAATGATTTTTCCTGAGGTTGAGTAGGAAACGTAAGGTCTTTTAATAATTTATAAGTCGATAGGCTTACCGAACTTAATAAAATTGCCACTTTAATTTTGTCCTCGTTGACACTATTAACAATAAAATGTTGTTCCAAACGCTCCGCATAAAGTTCCCAATCATCCACATCCGAATTAAATTCATAAAATTTCAACGTGGTGGTAGCCATTTTGTAGAAAAAAAAATTATCACTCACGCGATTTCTCCGCAATTTTAATTTTCACGTTTTTTTTATCCTCGTCGCCACTGTAGTGTTTGTTGGTTGGGTAATTAAAAGTCGTACTTTCACTATATACTAATATCACATTTATTTGTTCAGGTACTGTTAGACTACGCGTTATGGTTTTACTATTATGGTTCAATATGACATGTTACGATGGTAGCAGGAAACAGACTGCTTTTGTAGGCCGAGAAGGTTCATGAAGGGAACCAAGGAATTGCGCCTGTGCTACAATTCAATGTTGCCAATGGTAAAACTATCACCGTCATGACAGAATGAAGTTGTGTTGTCTGGCTGGCGACTGGCTTGGCTTTGCCCGCTTGCAATCATTCGTAAAATGATTGATTGAATGAACGATCGAAAAGATTGGATCATTTGAGAAATCGATCAATGATTGATTCGATCGCCAGTAAATGATCGAGTTACCCATCTCTACTTGAAATGAATCCAGTTTTATGTATCTTTATGGTGTATTACTGATTGCCTAAAATCGGTTGCTAGGGAATAAGTAGATATCTATATTTCGCCATATTTTGCTTTGTAGTAACTTGGTAGTAAATTTCTAGATGGCGAAACGTCGATTTTTTTTTAACCAATGAGAAGTGAGAATTATTTATATATCCCTTATTAACCATAATTCCCATAGAATTAACAGGTATAGAAGGGTAGTAGAGTGAGAAGTCCCTCACGAAGAAAGAGAGAAAGGAATAGGGTTTCGGATAATATACGCTTGCGCGTGCATATGTATAATGGCGTCATTATATACTTTCTTAAATACTGTCTTCTTGAGCACCGTTGCCAAACGAAGAAAAACTTCCGATTTAATGTGTATTTTATATACTTAATGAAAATGTTAACTCAATCTTATTTATTTTTTTAAATCTGATCTTTTATTACAAACTTATAGGTATTTATTTATTTTCTAAGTATTACCATTGTACTACACATAGTTAGGATATTTTAGTTATTATTTTTCTTTTGGTTTATAAGCTTGGAACTTTTTATATTTTGTACTTTGGCAACACTGCTTGGCTACGCCAGTTCGTGCTGTCAACGCCGACAAGGCCTTAAACAGCCACGGTCACAAAATTTCTTGAGAGAGAACGCAACGTTGCCAATTGTATGTTACTAACGACTTTGGGTTTCGTTTCAGTCAGCTGTTTGACTGTTTTGTGTTAAGGTTAGGTTTCTGTTAACTGCTGTTTTTGAAGTGTAAAAAAAGTTTTATAAGTATCATTTGTTGCCATTTTCCATAATTTGGTTTGGATAGAGGATAAGTAATTATGGAAGAAGTAAGAGGCGCCGGTGATCGGCAAAAAGTGTACAAAATCTCTGCAAATTACAATTTTAATTGCCAGTGTGGAAAAACTTTAATTTAAAAAAACATTTTAACTCTCATAGAAGACCTGTTCATGGTGATACCTTTTCCTGACAGTAGAATTCCAAAATCAAAAGTCATGCCCCATGTGTGAGTTTTCTGCATCATTTCGTGCTGAAATGATAAAACATTTTGAAGTGGTGCATAGTATTAAATTTTCTCAAGAAAAGCTCACTTTTTTGACAGAGTGATTTCTTAACATGGAAGAGGGAAGTTGAGGCAGAAACACTGTCTAAATTGTTAAGGAGGGAACGCGGCTCTACAAGACACATAAAACTACCAATTATGATTGTCATAGATCAGGGTGTTATGCAGCTTCGGGAAAAGGCCTTAGAGCCTTAAAAATTCAAGGTAGTGTTAAAATTAATGGTTTTTGTCCTGCCAGAATAAGTAAAAATTGAATAATGATGGAAGTTGTGATGTTACTTTTTTTGTAACACATATAGGACACCAGAATGAATTAAGATTTTTGTCACTTTCATCTCTAGAAAGAGAGAATATAGCACAACAAATGGCATTGAAAATTCCCTTTGATGAGATTCTGGATAATGTTAGGGATTCTTGTGACTCTACCTTGCAAAGAGTTCATTTGCTGACTCGACAAGATCTATACAATATAGAAATGTCATACAATTTGCAGTCAAAAGCAATTAGGCACAAAGAAGATGTAGTAAGTGTTGATGCGTGGGTAAAGCAGATACAAAGTGAAGGAGACTGTGTTATATTTTATAAGCCCCAATCTGTTTGTTTGGAAGAATTCCCTGGACTAAAACCTGAAGACTTTATTTTAATCATAATGACCCCAGCACAACTGGAAATTCTGAAAAGATATGGAAATGATTGTATCTGTTTAGACGGAACCTATGGCCTGAACAGCTATGACTTCGAGCTGAATACAGTACTTGTTCTTGATGAACTAAGAGGGCTTTCCATGTGCTTTTTTATTCTCTAATAGATCAGATACCCAAATTTTAACTCTGTT
>JAHBCN010006406.1:0-49232 GCA_019359885.1 Listronotus oregonensis | reverse complement strand
TTATTGGATCTACTATAGAATATTAAAATTATTGTGTAATATTAGATTTTAAAATTTGATAAAATATGGAAAGAATAGATGGCGCCATTTTACCCCTATTTAAATGGTATTTTTTGGGAATTTTTTGTATTTTTCCAAAAATTTTTTGTAAATAAATAAAAACCGATTTTTTAAAACAAATTTTAAACATTGTATAATATATTATTCTTATCCCAAAATTTTGTGATAAAAAGGGAAGATATGTAAATGAGTTTAATCTAATCCTAAGATTCTGGTTAAAAAAGTGAAAATTTTTATAACTGCTTTTTAGGCATATATTTTCATAATAACAAACATTCATGAGACAGAATAACGGGTTTAAAAAATGTTAAAATGAACCTTTGGGGTACCTGAGTATCCATTGTAACAGTATTTAAATATTATGTGTCAAGTATGTCGGGCTTAATAAGTTTATAATGCAAGATTAAAAACCAAAAATCTAATTTATTTTAAACAAATTGTATTGTCCAAAGTTGCCTCCTCTTCATTTTGATCTTTGGTATTGGGGGTTTTTGGGGGACGTGATTACAAATCAAAAAAAATTTTTTTTTGGGAACTTTCTTTCCCCGGATCTTCATCAAAAAATTAAAAAAATTAAACTAACCTTTTTTTTCACATTTCCCCTTTTTTTTGTACACAATTTTTTTTTTTTCCCAAAAAGGGCCACGATATTTTATAAACATTTTAAAATCTTGTATTTTTTTTTTAATCTTTTTTTTTAATATGCGAACTTTTAAGTTAAAGGCAAAACCTTTTTTAAAAAATAAAAGTTAAAATGTAAAATAAAAAAAAAAAGTTTTAAAAGGGTGTTGTCAAATTTTTTGTAATTTATGTAAAAATAAAATTTTTTGAAAAAAAGGAAAATTATAAAAAGGTTAGTTTTTTTTTTCAATTTTGATGATGAATATCTCGAAAAAAAAACCTTCCTTTTTTTTTTTAATTTGTAATCAGCGCCCAAAAAAAGTCCAAATTATTTCCCCTTTATTCAATTAGGGGCCTTATATATTAAAATTTGCCTGGTCCCCAGTAATCAATCATTTTGTCCTTTGGTACTAAATTATTAAATGAAAAAAGTACCTAAATGTAAACCTTATTTCTTTTAATAATAAAAAAAACCCAAAAAATTGTGAAATCATCTAAAAATAGTTAAGATTGCCTTATTTTTCCCCAAAATTTTTGAAATTTTCATTTTCTATTATTCATAATTAATATATTATTATTTTTTTGGTTACCTAACGTTACGTCTCTAAAAAGCCCAATTTAAATATAAAAATACCATCTAAGTTAAAAAACGGGATTTCCCTTGGGGTTTGCAAACAAAACCATCAACCTCTATATTTTTACAATTTTAATAAAAAATAAACCAAAAATTAAAACACAATTTAATAAAAACTAATCACTAAAATAAGAAGGTTTTATCTCCAAAAAAGGTAATCCGGTTTCATAAATTAGAATGTTTCTAACTTCCCCTGATTTATCAGTGTGTAAGTGGCAACACATTAAATTTTTGGAATTTTGTTTTGCGCAGAATCGGAGGCCAACTCTGACAGTTATTTTCATACTGGGCTGGGTCTTTGTACCCGGCCAGTTTTTTCACGTTCTTTTCGAGCCCCCCATCCGTGAGAATGTTCTATAACTACTTGTAACATAATCAATAGTTATTTCTGCAACCAGTTGGAAAAATACTTTTTTTCTAACACAATTTTTAACGAGAACAAGTTCCGCAAAAGAATGTGAGTTATGAAAAATAGTTTTCCCCAACGTCCCCAACAACATTTTTCTGATTTTGAATATGATGATTCTTTTTAATTTAAGTTTAAAATATAAAAATCTTTTCAAAACTCATTGACGATGTCCAATATTTTATTTTTTACCACCAGTTGTGAAAAATTTTACTTTTCATAACTAGTTATGAAAACTAAGATATTTGTCAACGTCATTAAGTTTTGAAATGTGTCACTTTTATTGTCAAAATTAGAAAAAAAAACTTTGTAAAACTCATTGACGTCGTCAAATATCTTACTTTCCCTCACCAGTTGCGAAAAATTTTACTTTTTATAACTAGTTATAAAAACTAAGATTTTTGACAACGTCAGTAAGTTTTGAAATGTGTTGCTTTAAGACAAAAAAATTATATTTCTGTTTTTTTTTTGTTATAATTAATTTGCGAGCGTATCCAATAGTTCTATTAAAGGTATCTTCCGGGCTTGTGGGCCGTGGTCTGGGAATTTTAATTCCAAAGCTTTCGGCCACATCTGCGGTGGCCATCTTCAGTGGTGCGGCTGTCGTACTCGAAGTGAAGGTGGTTCACTGACGACTGATCGTCCTGAAAGCCTACTTTCTTGTATCCAATAGTGTTTATTAGTTTTTATGTTATATATTGGCTTTGAACTTAAGTATTTTTTTTTTACTTAGAAATTTGCATGCAACTAAATTTGGTTTTTTGGTTGATTTTAGCATACCAATGTCTTTTATGTGTTTTAATTTTAGCTCAGTATCGATTTAGTTGTAAGAACTGCCAAAGATCCTATAAATTCAAGGAAACTCTGCAAAGACACAGGAAATACGAATGTGGGAAACCGAAATCATTTTCTTGCAAATTTTGCAATTATAAGACCAATCGAAAGGACAGTTTGAAAACACATTGTGCAGGCCAACACAGACAGCGAATATAGCTCATTTTGTACTATGTGTGAATTATACAGGATGTGTCATATATTTGTTACCATTTAAAAATAAAATTCAAAAAAATAAACCATGAATATGAGCTATTTCAAAAATTATTTATTTATAATAGCTCAGTCTAAAAACCTGAAAGTACCCAAAGTTGTAAATAAATCTGTACAGTTTTCATTTGTTTGAAAAATGTTTATCACGATTCTGACGTGGGAACCTGCTGAAAATGGCTCCCCAATGTCCCAAAAATGAGTTTTCCGCGAATATCTGCCAAAATATGTGAATTTGAGAATTTTTGTTCAGACAATAAATAAAGATCACCTCGAAATCTACAAAAATGGTCTTAACCATTTTTTCGCAACCCAATATTTTTTGCAAAAACAGCCGTCGAAAAATCCATAACATTTCACACTGGATAGATATGGCTAAACGGCTAAATAATGCTGATGGGCAAAACTAATTTTTATAAAAACGCAAGAAAGATGGTAAAGGAAATTTTCTGGGATCATTAAACACTTGCTAAGGTCTCATTATAAAAAAGAAATGGTAATAACACACCATTTTTTCAAAAAATATCAATAAATTGATGGGATACTCTCAAAATGTTGTAAAAAAACTTTGACCACTTTTTTATATATTTTAGAAAAATCAGAATGGACCCAAACTCATATGCAATTATAGGTACGGGTTTTCACATTCCGATGAACTTTTAATAATTAAAAAATGTACATTATTGCCTGAGTAATGAAACAATTCGTTTTATAATGAATCCATGAAGAAAAGCGGTTCGCGGTAGAGCCGCAGGTGAAAAAAAGGGGATTTTGCCCGTTATTCCTCGAAAACTAATATTTTTTTTTTAATTATAAGGATCATTTTTGTACATTACAAGGCGATCTTTATTTTTTGTTTTAATAAAAAAATTTCAATTTGCATATTTTGGTAGATATTACCGAAAATAGTTATTTACATTACAAGATGCGAAAGTTTACTTTTTGGTGTGAGGTGGTTTTTAAATGGCCGAGGCGAAGCCGGGCCCTTTTTAAAACCGAAACCCGGAAAAGGCTTTCGCATCGTTAAAGTTTATATTTTTCTGCTACTGTTCTTTTGTATCGCATACTTTAATAATCATTAACATTCATGTTTTAATAGAAATATCAGAGATTTTCAAATTTTACCTGTTAAAAATTAATCCATAGCAACACATTTATTGTTTACATTGTCTGTCATCAGCACTTGTCAGATTTTGAATTATTGTTAATTTAGTATAAATCCATTCCCATTTTAAAATGTTAAATGAATATGAAAATGGCATCCAAAAGGCAGCTGACCTTGCGTGTGCCTCACTTCTGCCAGACAAATCTAAAGAGAGGTACCATCAAACATATAAATCGTTTTCTGAATGGCTTGCTACAAAAAATGTGGGGCGGATTGACGAGAATGTATGTTGGCGTATTTTCAAGAAAAATCCGAGTCTTTATCACCACCAACCCTCTGGTCTGTATATTCCATGCTCAAGTTAACAATTTCCGTAAACAAAAATCAAGATATTTCGGAGTTCAAGAAACTAGTTGCTTTTATTAAAAGGAAAAACGATGGTTATGAGGCAAAAAAGTCAAAAATTTAAAAAAAAGAAGAAATCATAAAGTTTTTACTTAACGCGCCTGATCAAAGTTACTTAGCAATGAAAGTAATAGTCATTATGGGAGTGCCTGGGGCAAGCCGGACAGACGAAATATACAGAATGAAGCTAAGTGATGTAGAAATAAGAAATGACGTGGCTATAGTAAAAATAGTGGAGTCTAAAAATAAAGTTAAAAGAAACTTTGTAGTAACCAACGATGAAGGCTCAGTTCCTTATGTCAGATTTCCACAGGAATATAATAAGCTGAGACCAAGGAATGCTCTAGATGAGCGTTTATTGTATCGTTATGAAAGAGGTAAATGTGTTAATCAAGTAATTGGAAAGCACACTATTTCAAATGTACCTAAAGAAATTGCGAAGTTTTTGATGCTTGAAGGCATCAGTAGATACACTGGCCATTTTTTAGAAGAACGTCAACTACGTTCCTTGCTAATGCTTCGGATGTCGATATTTTGGACTTAAGAAGGCATGGAGGTTGGAAGTCTTCTTCTGTTGCGGAGGGATAGATTGCTGAATCCTATAGTAATAAGGTGGAAATTTCAAAGAAGATTTTACACGAAATTCCCATCAATATTTCCTCTAATGAAGTAACAGTGAAAAATATGAATATTAACGTAGTTAAAGGTGATAACGATACCCCACCAACAAATTTAAAAACTGTTAATCAAGTATTATTCCTCCAATTTCTTTTGCTAATTGCTCAAATTGCACAATTACTTTTAATGTTAATACCTAACCTAGTTTTTAAAATATTTTGTCATAAATTTGTTACTTTTTTTAAATAAATCCTAATATTTCCCACAAGCATATTTTCTTTTTTTTTCTCTTACTTTTTGTCAGGCGCTGAAAATATTACTTTCGTAGCTAGCAACGCTTAGCAACCAGGTAACACGAAGGTTCTCTTTCGTTATCATTCGCGTTGCTAGGACCTCAAAGTTTAGTTATTTATACAGTAGTAGAAAAACCCATTTTTCGTGCTTTAAGGGGCCATTTTAGCACTTTCCCACGTGTTAATGTTGATAAACTTTTTTTCGCTCGAAAGCATCCCCGAAGACCTAAGAATTGCGCCACAAGGAAAAACTATACAGATTTATTTACAGCTTTTTCCCTTCATTAACTGGACTATAACCTTTTAACATATTTGGTAAAATGATTTTAATAATTTGCTTATTTATAGCTAACTTTGTTTGTCTCACGTGCGGCAAAAGATATAAGGCAGCCAGATCCTTATGGAGACACGAAAAGTATGAGTGCCAACAAGAGCCGAAATTTTTTTGTATGTACTGCAGCTTTAGGACAAAACAAAAGTCCAGTATTCGCAGGCATATAATGACTGTTCACAATCAACGTTGTGATTCATAAAATTTTGTCAAAAATAAATTTTTTTATATATGACAAGCTTTTACCTTTCCCTTTTACCCTGTCGCGACAAATTTCACCTTTACATCACTTTTCCCGAGCTCCGTCTTCCTTCACACACTCTGCGACGAAGCGTTTATCGTATTTATTATTATTTTCTTAACTTTTAATATTCCTTTTTCAAATTATCCAAAAATGAATAATTATACACCAGAAAATAATATAAATTAACACTGGATATGCACAACAACACAATTTAGAGCGAAAACTATACATAAAACGTATAATATTATGTTATACATCAAAATTTTGATAAACATTACCCAACATTGCATGCAAATTTGCTATGTTGTTCACTGAGTTTTAAATGCCAAAGATTGATCATGCATTGAGTGTTTTAACTACCGCAATACCTCGCATAATCGGGCTTTAGATAACGTTTTTGCTCTCTCAGAGAGCTAAAAAGTTATCTGATGCTTGATTATACGAGGCGTTATTAGTTCGGCTTTATTTCCTCCTTGAGGACGACCATGGCACTTCAACCATCGTCGCATCTAAACACCATTGTGGGCTTCTATGGTACGGTGCACTAATCAAGCACCATCAATTATTTTTCACTTAATTGCACTGATGTTAGATGTGGTAATGCTTGTTGCCCAGCCATATTAATAAAAAGTGTCCGAAACTTTCGTATTGCCGCTTTTTTAACATGGTCTACGCGGTTGTGCTGAGCATACCCTTATACTTATACAGGGTGGCCGGCCATATTTTGACCCATTTTAATCGAGAATAACTTTGGAACAAATAAAGGTATCAAGATGCGGTTTTTGCAGATGCACTTATATTTCTTTAAAGTTTATTCTCGTACCTTCACGATTTTATTGTGGCATTCCATTAGCTCAAAAACAAAATGGCCGATTTTCCATTATAGGACAACTATGTTTTTAAATGGAACACCCTGTATATGTTTCTATATTTTCAAAATTTAATCTTTCCCCTTTAAAAAAATGTAACACAAGCTATGGTTATCTCAAAAACAACGTATTTATTGACCTTCGAAAAATTGACTGCATATCGACCAACAATATTATTTAACAATTAAAATTTGCTTCATATGTTACAAAAAAAAGGATCGCCAAAGGTTTAGGTTATTCACAAAATAATAGTTACAATAAGGTTACATTACTTTTTAAAAACTACTGTAAATGTTGAAAATGCCTTCCGCCGACTTCGACGCACTTATTTAAATTCGAAAAAAACTTATTAAAACTATTGACTAAAAAATTATTCAGGAATATTTTCTATTATGTTTCGGATATTAATTTTTAATTGCTCTAAATTTTGGGAAGTGGACTATAACACCTCTCTTTCACATATCCCCACAGAAAAAAATCTGGAACAGTCAAATCTGGTGAACGAGGTGGCCAGGAAATAGGGCCTCCTCTTCCAATCCACCGGTTTCAAAACGTTGGTCAGTGAATCCTGGTAATGTTAGCATAATGTGGTGTAGCCCCATCTTGTTGAAAATAGACGAAATTCAATAGATTTTCTTCTTGCAATTGGGGATAAAAAATATTTCCAGCATATCAACGTAAGTCCAAGAGGTTACAGTTGGTTCATGAAAAAAAATGGCCCATAAATTTTTTGTTTGACATACCACCAGACTGTGACTTTTGGCGAATCTCTAACGTGTTCGTTATATTGTCGAGGATTTTCTGTTGCCCAAAACCTGCAGTTATGCTTATTTACTTTTCCATTGAGGTGAAATGTGGCTTCGTCTGACATTATTAGTCTATCCAAAAAATGTATATTGTTAGGTACTTACTAAATTTTGAATTCTCTGGCAAAATTCCACCCTTTGTGGAAAATCAGTTTCTTTTATTTCTTGTAACATTTGAATTTTGTATGGCTTTAATTTAAATTCTTTTTTCATGATTTCTTGTACTGTAGTTTTAGGAATATGGACTGAACTTGAGATTTTTCTTGTTGACAATGTTGGATCTTCCTGAGTTATCTCCAGAATTTGTAATGTTTTATTTAGCAAATTCTCATTGTTTACTTTTTTCTTTTTACAGGCTAAAGATCCTGTACTCCAGAATTTTCTGTACCAGATTTTAATTGAATTTTTTGTGGGTGGAGCTTTATTAAACATGTTTCTAAATCTTCGCTGGGTTTCTTTTACTGATTTGGTTTCGGAAAACATAATAACACAATTTCCTTTTTCGCTTAACGAGAACATTTTGCGCTTCCTAATTAAAATAACTTGTCAAAAATGACCAACAATGGCTGACAATGAGGCTTGTTGCTGTTATGGAAACGAGATAACTTTGTTTCCACAGACGACTTTTCAAAAAATCCTTTTAAAATAATATTCCTATTCGACATACAGTCAATTCTTTGGAGGTCAATAAATGCGTTATTTTTTAAGATATCCATAGCTTGTGTTACATTTTTTTTAAGGAGAAAGATTAAATTTTAAAAATATTGAAACATATACAGGGTGTTCCATTTAAAATAACAAATTTGTCCTATATCGGAAAATCGGCCATTTTGTTTTTGAGCTAATGGAATGTCACATAAAAATGGTAAAGATACGAGAATAAACTTTAAAGACATATAAGTATATTTGCGGAAACCGCATCTTGATATCTTTATGTGTTCAAAAGTGGGTCAAAATATGGACGGCCACCCTGTATTAAGATAACTATTAATTTTAGTTATACTAAAAGAAAGCAACTTAAAGTTACACCATGATTTAATTTTTAAAATATCATTTTGAATTATATCAAATAAAGGATTTGTATTTTTGTTATTCCATTAAATAGTTGTGTCATCCGCAAACATTGATAATTTTCTTTTATATCAAGTATAGCTAAATTATTTATACAGACAGGTCCAGTGTAGTAGAAACATAGGCAGGGAACTGATGAATTTACTACTGTTCGCTTCAATCGATAAACATGCATGATTAACCGAACGAGATCTCAGTTTGTAATATGCTTTCGGATGGGTGTGTTGTATGGTTTAAGGCGCGCTTAAAAATTACGAGAAATAAATTTATGCGACCTAATCTGTTGAAAAAACAGTTGTACTTAATACCGTTATTTATAAATAGGGAATCAAATAACAACAGCTTTATGCCAAAGCAAAATAAAAAATAAGTTCTCTAAACCCAAAACTTATTTCTAAAATTAAAGTAGTACACAATGAAAAAATAAATTATTATAAACATAAAAAATAATTTCAAATGAAATTATAATAAATATTCAAACAAACCTCCTTCTTGCGCAAGGCAATATCCCAAACGATCGTAAAAACCCTGTCTAACGTTGTTAGCATATTAGGGCTGATAGTTTGAAGAGCTTCTTCGATTTTTATTCGAAGTTCTTCTAAATTATTAGCCCTATCATGACCATAAACCTTATTTTTTAAATAACCCCACAAAAAGAAATCATTAGAAGCAAGGTCTGGTGATCTCGCGGGCCACAAAATGGTTCCACGTCCACTAATCAAACGGATAAGAAACGTATTGTTCAAATATCCTTCAACAATGCGTCCATTGTGAGCAGGACAACCATCTTGCTGAAACCAGATATTACCAAATCTTACTCCTAATAATTGGCGAATTGCCGGTACAATTTGTTGTTGTAACAGATGCAAATAAATGTCTGCAGCTAAATTGCCTTTAATAAAAAATGGTCCAATAAGGTGTTCTACCACCATACCAGCCCAAACCTTCAATTTTTGAGGATACTGGGTTCGAACCTCAAAATACCTGTGTAGGTTTTCACGAGATCAATATCGAACTAAAGTTGAATTATGTCGATTTAATAATGGAAAGGTCGATTTATCGGTGAAAACAATCGATCTAAGAAAGTTTTCATCTGTATTTGCCCTTTTCATTATTAATTCGCAAAACTCCATACCTCAAAATTGGTCGTAGGATCGGAAACCATTTTTTTAAGGACTCTTTTAACGGTAGTAGGCGATGAATCTGTTACCTCAGCAAGTTGTCTACTGGTTACAGTGAGGTCTTGTTCAGCAGTAACACAAATTAATGCCTCTTTTAATTCCCGTTCTTCATTTACGAGTTCCTATTTTTTATGTTTTTGGGGAGACACACACCCGTGGGTCTCAAAATATTTGGATAATTTTTAAAATTGTTTTTAGACATGGTATAGGTCTGTTTTTAAATGCTTTGGGAAAATATTTATGAATTTGTCGATATGATTTTCCTTGGAATTACCATTTTACAATTTGAACCTTTTCACGAAGTTCGTAAACGTCCAATATTATTTATTTTTAGTGAAGAAACGAGTTTCCAAAAGAACTTACCACGTATTTGCAATGACTGCGGCTGCAAGAAAGCAAATAATATTTAAATTAAAAATTAAATCTTCACATTTATCGCATTGTTTTTGCGAGTTTTGTTTCGCTAGCTCGAGTCAAGCGAATGTAAGTCAATTCGCCTAAGTATTTCCTATGTTTCTACTACAGTGGACCTGTCTGTATATAATAAAAATGTCCTTTGGTCCAAGATTAGATCCCTGAGGAAAACCACAATTAATATTTCTACTTTCTAACATAACATCATTTAAACATACTATTAGTGATTTTTCTAAAAGATATGAGCAATACCAAAAGAAACCGGACGAAATCCGTGAATCTTAACTTTTTTTCACACAATGAGATGATTAACACTGTCAAGAGCTTTAGATAAATCACAAAAACCATCAGCTTCCAAACCACCATCATTTAACTTATTGTAAAGATGCTCAAGAAAAAAGAATATTGCATCATTTGTAATTATTGTTTATTTTTGAAATCCAAACTAATTTAAGTTTAAAATTCTATGTTTATTAATAAATGAAATTATTATTCTTTTTACAATTTTTTCAATTATTTATGAAAGAGTTTGTAATAAACTTATACTTTTTAGGTATGAGATACCAATGTCAGGGTTGCCACAAATCCTACACTCTAATTAAAAATTTGAAGCGTCATATGTCAGTGGAATGTCAAAAGGAAAAACGATTCAAATGTAGTTTTTGCACCAACTGTTACTACTATAGGACTGATTTGAGAAACCACATGCATCGTGTACATGACGTTATTATAAATGCAAATTCAAGATTGTACATGTAATTGTTAACACTCTGTGTTTTTTTTTATTATCAAGCATGTGTAGGAAATTTTGAGATATGTTAATGTTTTTTATGTTTATTAAAAACTTGAAAAGCACCTTCGTATGTTGATTTTACCTAATTTTTTACAAAAATATACAGGGTGCAGATACGAGGTGGGTTAAATGTAGGCAAAGTTGCGTTAATCAAAATGCCACCTTAAAAGTTTTAAAATTTCGAATACGTCCGAATACTTTTGAAAAAACTGAATATTCGCGATTTCATTTAAATTTTTTTATTACTCTATTCGGTTAGAAATAACAATAGCTATTTGTGTATTAAGAGCGCAAAGTTATAAATTGTCGCTCTGAGCGAGATGTTTGATGCGGAGCGCGGCTATCTCGCGAGAGCGATCACATTTTAAAACGTGCAAGCATCATTTTGCGCTACAGATGTGTGTTATTGTAAAAATGTTTTTTCAGTAGTAGGTATTTACTGCAAAAGAAAACAATAAAGAAACTATTTAGTACCCTTTTAATTAGTTATTTACATATTATTGTATTACGTTATGATTTAAATTTCTGTGAAACAATATCTAAATATTTTTAGAATTCTTCTAATACTTTTTCCTTTTTTAGGGGTGAAAAACCAGGCGAATTACTACTCGGTATTAAATGTCTGTGTTTGATAAATATTTTTAATATTTTGAAATGATTTTATTTATTCTTTTTTTGGGAATATTGTAATATTTGGTCGAAATTTGTAGTAGACTCTTCTGAATGCTGTTGAACAAACCATTTTTCGAAAGATGTTGGTCGCAGTTCTCAATTAGCGCAGTTAGGTATATTAAACTGGAATAGCGTATTTGTACATGGCTCAAATCTTTACAATTACATATTTTATACTTTTTAAAATTGTCCATTATCAGATAATTATTACAATCAATTTATTAAACACCAATAGCTGTTTAAGAAACTTTTTGATACGTCAAATAATCATTTGTTTATTTTTCTTGACAGCAGCGGCAAGCATTGCCTCCTATCATACATAAACCGCCTGTATGGAACATAGGAGGGTCCTGGACAATTTTGAAAATGCAATTCTAATACCAATAATAATTTTGTGGCTTGCATCTCAACTTCCGTCTCGTTTTCTCACGTGGCGCATTTTTGGTTAGGACTGGTGGGGAGTGCGGTAATAAATTCGGAAGAATTATCTGTCCAGTTTAGTTGTTTACTACGTTTTTATTTTCAGTAAGAGGATGCAGTGTTTATAGGCAAGTAGCAGGAGTTAGCTAGCGTCAACCGACTTCGATCTGATTTTTATCAGTCATAAATTTAAAATTAGTTAAAAACCAAACAGTTTTCCTAATAAAATAAAATAATTTTCTCAAATAAATAATGGAACGTTGAAGATATTTTTAAGAAAATAATTTAATGTGCATTCATGGAATAAAAAAGAAAAACTCTTTTTCAAGTTATCAAAGATGATCAAATAAACCACCTTCTTGAGCCAAACAATAACCAAGATTGTCATAAAAAACGCCTTCTGACATTTGCTTAATGTTAAGGGTAATAATCCTAAATTCCCAATTCCCAATTTGTAATTGCAATTCTTGTAGATTATTAGCCCTATTCTCCTGGAAAACATAAATTTATGATTTTACGTGACCTCAGAGAAAAAAATCGTTGGGTGAGACCATGAAGTGAAAATGTCGATTCACCAGTAAAAACAATGTTTCTTATAAAATTTTCATTGTTATTTTTCATTTCCATTACAGTTTCAAAAAATTGCCTTCGTCTAAAATGATCATCAGGGAAAATTTCATTGGTTTTTCTTACTTTGTAGGATCGGTATCAATTTTTTCAGCACTCTTTCCACTGATCTTCTGCTCAAAAAAAACCTGTCCTGCAATTGTATTAATGGAAACTGTAGGATTTTTAATAACACTTGCCACTACCATAATTTGTGTCATTTCCCTTTTGTTGTTTTTTTTTGAGGCACTATCATGTTTATGTTTTCTTGGAGTTAAACAACCAAATGTCAGAAAGTTTTTAATGACTCGGTAAATAATGGAAATCGTGGGAGTCGGCCTGGTTAGAAATAAATTATTAAATAATTCCCCGATTCCCCTAACAGGATTTCCACGGTGATTCCATTCAATAATTTAAATTTTGTCTTCCAGTTCGTAAACATCCATTATTAATAACTATTAAAAAAAAAAAAACTTTTTGGTCGCAAATAATCGACACAGTACAACTATTGCTGTCGAGCGTTCGATACTAAAGAACTATTTCTGAAATAAACGTATTGAATTGTTGGCTGGAAAATTATTGATCGATAAGCAATGCGTGCGGCGTTTTTAGGTACATCCAAAATCGTCTAGGATCGTCCTATGTTCGCAGTACTTGCGCTTTACTGTATATAAACATAATACTCGCCTGTGTTATGTGAAAGCTATAAATATAATCAGTTTAAATCAGAAAAAAATAGACTTCTACCACCTTTAGTAGTACAAAATTAATAAAAATAAAAGAAGGATATCGACAAACCAATTTTTAAACTGTTTTTCGTAACTAAAGTTGGTAGTTTTGTATTTTATTTAAAGCGATAATTTGGACGTAAATGTAATTTATAGATAATGCGAATTGTTTACTAAATATACATTTCTACTATCTTTAGTATAATGAACAGTTTAGAAAATTATAATTTGTAATCAGAATAACTATTTTTTAATTACTTTCTATAACTAAAGTTTGTAATTTGCTTTATTTATCACTTGATTTTTCGTAATATACATATTTATATGATGTAGAATATAAAATTCAATTATTTATAAAAAAAAGTACATTTCTACCACTTTTAGTAGAAGAAAACTCCGTCAGAACGATGTAGGGACTTTCCGAACATAAACTTTTATTATTCTGTATAACTAAAGTTTGTAATTTGCATTTTACCACTATTAAACATTCAACGGAACATGCAAAGGTGAAGTAGTTAATAAAAACAGATTTAATATAACCGTGGCTACTATACCAATCTATTTTATTGTAATAATTATTGTAATATGCATATACATTTAGATCTTTATATAATTATTACCTAAATCTATATAAGATCTAGTAATTTTTCCTATTATTTACAATATTAAAGGTAAAGGTGCAATTCTCACAATTTTTAATGACAATTTCAGATAAAGTTCTACCGTTCAACGCCTACTGTGGTGTCAAATTTGACGTTTTTCTATTACGGTTTCCTTGATAACTCAGCGAGCGACAAAGAATTTTGTTGCTCGGCCAGCGCCAAAGTAAAAAAACGCTTGCTCCTCGAAAAAGTGCAACTTTGTGTTTTGTTTTTGAAGCGCAAACATGGTACTTTTCGCGCGGTTGTAGAAAAAATAAATTTAACATTCCCAATGCTACTTTTTTTGTTCTACAAGACAGTGTTATAGATTTACATACCGACGTTTCGTCTTTGAGCTGCCATCATTTTTTAAATACGGCCCTGGATTTTTCTCATGAATTTTACAAGCTTCTGAGGTCCCAAAACTAATGATGTATCGCACTTATTCAGAAAATTTATAGTAATGGCAATTTCTATAAGAAAATGCTTTTTACGAATAAGTACGATACATCATTGCTTTTGGGATCTTAAACGCTCTTAAAATCCGCAATAAAAAATCCAGGACCGTATTTAAAAAACAAAGTTGATGATGGCAGCTCAAAGACGAAACGTCGTGTGTAAGTCTAATAACACTGCCTTGTAGAACAGAAAAAGTAGCAATAATACTGTGAAATTTATTTTGTTATATCTAGCCAAATAGAGTCATAAAAACAAGAAATAAAATCGCGATTTTTTTTTTTATGTGAAAGAATTGGAAATTTTGAAATTTTATGGTGGCATTTTGATAAGTATTAAATTGCGCAACTTTGACTTTATTTAAGCGACCTCGTAGCTCTTCAGGTTTTCGAGATCCTGATGATAAGGCTCGTATTCGGGATCCTGTACAGGGTGTTCGGGAAAATATGGGAAATCTTTTTTGTATAAGCTTCCTCTTCAGAGGTATTGGCATCCAAAGAGCTCCAATGAAATCCAGTTTTTTTAGACATAATTATCAGACCATCAGATATATTCCAATTTAAAAAATAAGTAAAAAAGTACGATTCATATATTTTTCATTTAACCAGTAAATTTTGTATTTATATAGAGTTTATTTGAATTAAAGGTTGTTCTTGGAACTCTATTGTCTTTATTTACAAAAAAATAAAAAAAAAATAAAGACAAAGTTTAAGATATTTTATTGTACAGGGCAGGTGTCCGAGAAAATATGGAAATTTTTTTTTGTATAGGCTTCCTTTTCAGGGGTATTGGCTCACAAGGAGCTCCAATGCAATTAAGTTTTTTAGACATAATCTTTGAACCAACAGGTATATTCCGAATTTAAAAATTAGTGAAAAAGATGATTCATAAATTTTCAATTTAATAAGTGTATTGTGTATTTTTATAGGGTTTATTTAAATTAAAGTTTATTCTTGGTACTCCATTGTCTTTATTTGCAAAAAGCAAATAGGGACAAATTTAAGAAATATATTTTATTTATTTTACAGCATTTTCTATAACCTTTAACACAAATTGGATTTTATTTGTTTTACCTTCTTTGTGATTCATTAGTTTTTTTTTCCAAAATTTTTCGGTACTTAAAACATTTAAATGTTTGTTTCTTGTAGAAAATAATACATTTTCCTACGAATGTCCACAATGTCAAAGAAAGTACGTCCTTAAAAATTCCTTGAACAGACACTTAAAATACGAGTGTTTGACAAAACCCAAATTCAGTTGTACAATGTGTTTTTACACTGCTAAACAGAAATCTACGTTAAAAACACATTACTTTAAAAAACACAATGTCATTAAAAGCACCACCGAATTTTTGGAATAAATAATTTTTTTAATATACATAACGTTTTATTTTTCTATCTTTACAGACACTTCAGATTCTAAACATACATATACCAAGTAACACACTGCTAGTAGAGTAAGATGAGGGACTCTGGAACCTCCGAGGATGACGCGTTTCGCGTCATCCTTGAAGGCATCAAGCTTCCTTCATCTCTTCCCACTATTACCATCTTAATGCTTAAGTAAGATACAGTTAAAAGATGTCACAGTTAAGGCGTCCAATAAAAAATAGTTAATTTTATGACAAAAATCCAGTTGTGCAGTTGTCCAAATGTCAGTTTTTGCGATCTTATCCAAAGTACCTGTATTATTGTATAGAAAAATTGTTTAATGTCCTTTCAAAATTTCGCATAAAAAACAAAATTGAATAATCAAGTTTTCCAAAATTTCATTAGGTACACTTTTTGCTTAAAAACAAGCCCATAAAATAAAACAAGGTCAATTTTAAAAATAATTACTCCTTTCACGCCTAGGGAACGTCTAATACAAGTCGTCACTATGAAGTTACAAAATGGACGTTACCGTGACGTCTCTTATTGGTCACATAAAGTTTTAACCAAACACCGACGTCACATGGACGTCACATTCGACATATGTGCTACTTGCTTGGAAAACAAGGCCAATACACCATCGTACAACAAATATTACCAAGTCTAAGTATTTCTTTTTTGTCTTGTTTCTTGGGAGCAGCTAGTGCCATAAAAAAATCTAAGTTCTATGTGGTGTTCAATTTTATTAGACTTTATTCAGTAACTTTGTGTTATGCTATTAAAGTATCTACAGCTTTACTTTTCGTAGACCCTCTTAAGAACGCAGAAGAAGTGCTCTACGAATGCCCAATCTGCCAAAGAACGTATGCTTTAAGAACATCCTTGAATAGACATCTAAGACTTGAATGTCAACAGGATCCGAAGCAAAAGTGTACCATGTGCTGGTATAAAACTAAACACAAAACTACTTTAAAGAAACATTATTGGAATAAGCATGGTATTGTGAAGACTTTGTGAAGTAACTGGAAATCTAATAGACAAGTGGGCACTTTAGTATGAAGTTTAGCAATAAATTAAAACAATGCTTTACATAATTGGATTTCTTCGATCCCGGTTCAGGGATATATATACAGGGTGTCCCAGAGTATGTGGGCAATCTCTGGGAATCCAATAGAAAACCTAAAAATATTATGAAAATTTCCCATAAACTTTTTTCCTATAACCCTCCCCTACGGAGATACAGGTACATAACGGACGCCCCTGGAAATCGTTCTTGTTAAAATAACTTTTAAAATACTGGGCATAATTTAATATATTTTTTTAATATGATAGTTACTAGATAAGTCTTTTTAAAATGAACCCATTAAATCATATTTGGCTTATTTAGTTTGCCAGCTCTGACACAATAATAGCAATTTTTTTAACGCTCTGTATGATAAAGGCTCAACAATATTATTTTTGGATAGCTTTAACCTTAAACTACAAAAAGGTGTTCTTGATTGACATCGATAAAATTAACTGTTTACGAGAAATAAAATATCATGGTTGGTATTTTTTTACTTTTTACAGGGTGTTTTGTAATTTTACGTCAATATTAAGAAAAGCAATTTTTGGGTCTATTTTAAGAAGAAAACTTCATATGAACGTAGGTCCTTAACGTCCTAACTTTTGAGATACGGGGTGATAAAATTTTCAAACATAAATCATTTATTATTAATATCTCTAATACCACTTTAGATATTTTAATGAAATTTGGCATAAATGTACTATGTGAAGCATTTTTTAGTGTTCCACCTTTTTTTATTTCCACCAGTGGCGTTCGTACAGAGTATGACCTGCCTATTTTGGCAAATATATTTACAAAAATCGTTTTTTTTTTTTGGTCATAACTTTAAAAATGGTTTAAAATTACCCTTTTTTTAATTTTTATTTTTATATGGCTTTATAGAAAAAAAACAAACAAAAAAAAATAAGTTTTTTGATGAAAATTTTTGAATTTAAATTTTAAATCGAATTTTACAAAATGTTTATATCTTTGATTTTTTTTTTCAATTTTTTTATTATTTAAACTTCTATTTATGCCTCAATATTTAAGTCCCCTCCGATAATGGGATCTCCATTCATTTTGGATTCTGATTAATTATTCTTAATAAAGGTTAATACAATTTCTATTAATAATTAATACGTTAAATGATTAATAAAGGAAACTCTAATTTTCAAAAATTGAAAATAAAAAAAGTTCTGGAGATCCCATTACCTAACGAGGCTAAAAAATTGAGGTATAAATAGAAGTCCAAAATATAAAATGTTGAAGCAAATAAAAGGATATAAACATATTTCAAAATTTGATTTAAAATTCCAAATTCAAAAATCTTTATTAAAAAAACTTGAAATTTTTTTGTATTTTTTCATGAAGGCTTTATAAACGAAATTTAAAAAAAGTTTAAATTTGAACCAACCCTGTATAAAAATTCCAATATTTTCTGTAGATTCTACATGGTAGTTTTTACCAGGGTTTATGCTATTAAAAAAAAGAGGTAAAGGATAAAATCGAATACGGCACTTTTTACTTTTTTCGCGTACCTCTAAGAGAAATAGAATTATTAAAATTCTATTTTCATTTTTAGTTTTTCCAAAATCGAGCTGTAACACCATAATAATTTTTTAAATAGCGTTAGTAGTTACTGAGTAGCCCGTAAAAACCACCATCCTGTACATAAAATAATACTTAAGAATAAATTTATTTAATTTATGACTGAACTTCATTAAAAAATATTTAAGTTATATATTTATTCTCCAGTTGTTATTGCCTTGGGTTTGGCGTTTAAGTTATGTTAACTTAAAGAATTGTTTATCATACTTATGTTTATTTAGCTTATTATAGAATGAATATTATCTATGTAAGTATTGCTTTAAATAAATTGTTACCATGGTTCACATATGATTTGTAATTTTATTTATAACTTTTTCCATATAAAATATATATTTTTACGGAATTATGGACGTAGTTAAAAAAGAAATTAGGATAGGGTCTCACAGACTTTTTTTATGTGTAATAGAGACTATAGACAAAAAGTTAATTCAAAGAATATCTCTTTGGTGCCACACAATTCCCCGTTATGGAGTTTCTTTTAAAAAATAGCTATTAAGCTATTAATATACCGTAAAAGTTTGTGATTTTTTTTTAAATAAAAAAGCAAATAAGGAGGTAATTATTTTATTGTTATATTCTTTGATTGGGAATTATTGAAAGTCTCTTGTTTAGCATTTAAAATAATTTCTGCTTAGACTCTGTGTAATAACCTCAAATATACTTATTGTAAGCACCATTATTTTAGGTTGGACTCCACTTAGGAACCGAACATGCTACCAGCCCGATCAGATAACGTACCTTGAAAATGAGTACGCGAAAAATCAGTATATTACCAATGAACAAAGACGTGCCATAGCTACTGCACTAAAAATAACAGAGAGAAAAGTGCAGGTTTGGTTCCAGAATAGAAGAAGAAAATATGTTAATCAGCCCAGTGTAAAATAATTGTTTATAAAAAATATGCAATATTTTTGGCTCTGGGGTGCTTTTTTTCATGACTTTTTAAAATACACGTAAAATTTGATTTTTTTTAAACATCTATACCTCAACCGCATTTAACGCTATCATATTGCTCCAAACTGGGATTTACTCAGGATTAAGTGCTCTACAAAAGTACCTATTGCGCCGAAGCTGTAATATGTACTTGTACGATTGTACGGATCACTAAATCAGATTTTTATCAAAGTTAGCCATTTTTTTCAAGTTATTTCATAAACAGCTAAATTTATGCAAAAAATTTAAATGATAAGGTTTCTAAAAAGTCCTTTGGGGCAAATCGCTTATATTGATATTTTTTGGAGATATAGAGCAATGACTTTTAGTTTAACATCGGAGTTTATAAAAAATTTAAGTTGATTATTCTCAAAATTTCATTTTATCATATATACACAAGGTGTCCAAGACAAGGAGGGGATATCCGAAACGGTAAGAGATAGGTGGGTAGTTTAAATTTAGCAAAGTCGCGTATTGGGGAGCTTAATAATATTCCGTTATAAAATTGAAATTATATTTTGTACTTCTAACAATATGGAGGAAAAACTAAAATTTCCGATTTTTCTTTGATTTTTTAAGACTTTATTTTAAGAGTTAGAAAAGTCTAAAAACACATTTTCATTGGAACATTTTGCGCTTTATTTATTGGCGAGGTAAAATATTTTTACGAACGTTTCGTTTTCGCTGAACCATCTTTAATATTGATTCTAAGTACTTTCCCAAAGCGTGGAAAGATTTCCCTTCCAAAATATACGTTATTTTTTTTTTAAATATCTATATCTCAGCCACATTTAACACTATCATATTGGTTCAATGTGGGAGTTACTAAGAATTAAATGCTTTACAAAAGTACCCATCGCGCTGTAGCTTTAATGTTCACCTGGACGATTGTACTGGTCACTAAATTGGATTTATTATCGAATTTTGCCATTATTTTAAATTCTTTTATAAATGGCTAAATTTATTTTTAAAAAATGGTAAACTTGTATATTTAAATTGATTATTTTCAAAAACTTCATTTTATCAAAAAGTCATTGCTCTATATCTCGAGAAATATGAATAATAGCTATTTGCTTTAAAGGACTTTTTTGTAGAAAATTCAATTTTCTACAAGTCTTTTATTTCAATTTTTTTCATAAATTCAGCCATTTATGAAACAACTTGAAAAAAAGTACCGTACAATCGTACCGCTACGCCGCAATTGGTACTTTTGTAGAGCATTTAATCCTGAGTAAATCTTACTGCAGACCAATGTGATAGTGTTAAATGCGGCTAAGATATGGTTATTTAAAAAAAATCACATTTTACGTTTATTTTAAATGGGAAATATTTTCGCGCTCTGGAAAAGTACTTAGATTTAATATTAAGGACTCAAATTTTTAGGGATTTTTTTAACACATTTCCAATAAAATTGTGGTTGTGGGAGTAAAAAAATAGTCGTAAAAAAGCACCCTACGCTTTATATTAGCACAGTTTAAAGTGATTTTTTGAGTACCTTAAATTAAACCACAAAAACCAGTGTTATCTTTTAAAAAGTGGTGCATAGAAAATAATAAACCAAAATCAGTACAAAAGTAAGCTATATTATAAAAGCACTTTTAACATAGTATTTTTAAATGATTCCTAATAAATTAAGAAAGTAGTACAAAATGTTGCTTGTTCTATAATTAAGATTAAAAAAAAAAGATTATTTAGGGAACGATGGAAGTTAAAACAGAAATACAGGCTTTTTTACCGCTGTAGTCTTTCTTGAGAATGATCACATCCGCTGCAGGCTGCTCTATAAGACCAATATTTGTATATTGTCGTAAAGGTTTTAAAAAAATTGTTTTTGGTTATACAATAGAAGAAGCCGCTTTGGTTCAGGTCCCAGAATGTAGAATCGTTTACGCATGGAATCAATTGACACTTTCAAACTTGCAGATCAACTAAAAAGCCCTTAAAAAATCAAAATATGATCATTTCCAACGTTGATTTCGAGATTAGAAAAAAACGTCATGTTTGGGGGTGAGATTGGATTTTTTTTTGATAATGGGAAAGTTTTTTTCAAGGGATTTGTTGACTCACCCAATAAATATTTTTAAATTTCTTAATATTTTAAGTAAGTAGGTTAAATAATTAAGCCTATTTTGTGGGTCATGTAGCATATTGTCGACATAGCTTTATCAAAGTACTTCAAAAAGCAAACCAGGCGCTTTTGGGTAATGAGTGATATCCAAAAATGCAATTTCTACTTTTGGCAATTAAAAAGCAGTAAACAAACTTTTTTTTGTTAAATCAAGTGTTTTTAATAAACTGTTTAATAAAAAAATTGTCAATAATGTGGAGTACGTAATTAAAAAAATATATTTAACTTTTAGGACGAGTGAGAAGAGGTGCTAGAAAACTATACAATCGAGCACAACTTGACTATTTGGAAGTAGAATTTCTAAAAGGACAATACAAAACGTTTGAAGAGAGAAGCGTTATTGCTGACACGTTAGGTATGACGGAGAAACAAGTACAAGTTTGGTTTAAAAATAGGAGAAGTAGAGCGAAGAGTGGGGGTGTATGTGCGTACATGGGAGCAAAATGAGAAGAGTCTATAAAAAAAATTAGGGAAACAAATAAAAATAAGTAATGATAAAAATATGCTTTATCAGGAAAAAATTAAACCCCGGTTTGGCCAGTTATGAAACATACATTTAACGAAATCACAACATTTTGAGTAAAAAAATTAACCTTAATTTTATGTTTCTTAATTTCAAATTCCTAACAAAAATAAATTTTAAATTTTAAAAAACCCCTTTTAAATGTCCCAAAGTTTAATTTATATTCCCTTGATTTTTTTTTACTTATTTTATGTTTGTTGTTTTTATGCATTTTATTTTCATTTTTCCTTTTTTGTGTTTTGTTTTTATGTTTTTTTTTCTTTTAAAATTACCACTCTTTTCTTCCGGGTTTACCGATGTGGGGGTCAATGATTTAAAATAGGTTTTATTTTTTTTTGTAACAAACGAAATTCATTTTTAACCAAAGTTTTTTACTAATTTTTTTTTTCAATGAGCAACATATCAACAAGCAGGTCAATGCAGATATCTCTTTCACAAGACCTCAAACTTATCTTGGATTGGGGCGCCAAAAATCGTGTTCAGTTTAATGCCTCATGTTCGCTGTCGCGAAAAAAGTCTGCGAATGCTCATCCCTTACATATGAGCGGCCAAGTTCTGCAGAACAAAGAGTCGTTTAATCTAGTCGGCGTTACTTTTTAGAATAACCTCAACTGGCACAAACACATTTCATCCATAGCTTCGGATGCTTCAAAAAAGATTGATTCCTCTTTCGAGCCAGAAAATATTTCTCTTCTTCCAATCTGTACACTCTGTATGTATCCCAAATCAGACCCTCTTGGAATATTGTTCTCATGTCTGGGGAATGGCGTCCCCTACAACACTTAGCATTCTGGACTCCAATTTAAAAAAAAGCTGTTCGTCTTATTAATGATCCAACGCTCACAGAAAGGCTTCCTCTTTTTGCCCATCGTGGGGCTGTAGGGGATCTGTCGCTCTTCTATAGGTATTTTCACGGCTTCTGCTCAGAGGAATTGGCCAGTATTATTCTTCTCTGGCAGCTCCCAACAGAGCAACACGTAGTGCAACTTTTATGCAATCTCTTTTACAAATTCAGTTAGAGATGTCCCGAACTTCCCGCTTTCTTCGTTCCTTTTTATTCCTAGAGTGTCAAGACTATGGAACCTTTGCCTTGAGAGTTTTTCCTTCTCCTCCCAATCTCCAAATTTAAGTCCCGTGTGAACAAACTCACTGTAGCACACTGAAGACACCCACGGTACGTTAGTACTTAGGCATCAGCCTTCGTGGACTGTCCCAAGATAAAAAAAATATAAAAAAAAAATGAATAAAAAAGCTTTGATAGAAAGTCATCTTGTTAGTAAGTAAAAAAAAATAAATAAAGACACAGAAAAAGTGGCCTTAGTTTTAGAAAAAAAAAACATAGTGAAAATATAAAAAAATAATTTAAGTAATTAATAAAAAACAAAGGCAAAACATGTAAAGAAAAACAGGGGTATTTGAATTAAACTGTAAAGTATGTCCCAAAGTGTGCATAGGTTAAACAAGAAGGAAATTTAAGCATGTTACACGTTGTAAATATAGGTTGAATATTAAATTTAAAAATATTTTATTAGATTTAGTAAAAACAAAAAGGTACCTAGCGGAAAATTTTTAGGCTCCTTTTGAGTAAAAAAAAAAGAAATACAAAAAAGAATGTTATATTTCTGGATGTTTTTAACACATTATAAGAAAACTGGTATGAAAATTACCACCTTTCAAAAATTTTTAAAATATCTGCTTGTTTATTAAAGTTATCTGTTTATATGTTATGTTATTAAGCTTTCTTTGATAAAAGTGGTAATTTAAAAAAACTGTACAAACATATAGTTACGTTTCTTTTACACAAATCAATATGTTGTTGAAATATAATATATATTAATTTTATAAATTTTGTTTTAAAAAATAAACAAATTTTTAAAAATTGTTTTAGTTTCTTTTAGATTTCCTATGTAAAAACCACTACATTTTAATTTTTTTTTAATTAATAGTGGGTTCTAAAATAATACAAAATGTATTTTATACTTTATTGTTTTATTAAAACGAATGTTTGGATACCCTTTTGAAGGAGTTCGCTTTTGTGAATGCACAGAATTAATTAACCATTACACATTTGCAGAAACTAGTGATGAGGAACCGGCTTGGTCTTTGGTCTTGGTCTTGCAGAAGACCAAGACCGAGACCAAGACCAAGACCGCCTTTCGCTTGCAAGACCAAGACCAAGACCGGGTATGCAAGACCAAGACCAAGACCAAGACCCAAGGGTGCAAGACTACGCAAGACCAAGACCGACCCGCAAGACTCTTGGGACTTTTTTTTCCTTTTTTTTTTTAAATTATAATATTCTATTTTTATATTCAATATACAGAGGTATTTCATACAGACATGACAAAAAATGTGTCGAGAACTGCCTAAAAAGGCGATTATTTTATGAGTAACAGGTTTTTTTAATAAAATAATAATTAAATCGATCACTTCGTTTTTTAATAAAATTATCGAAAAACGATAACTGGTAGATTTAGTAAATTGTTTCAAAAATAATAAGATTGTGACTCAATGGTCCGACAAAGCTCGATATCTCCAAAACCGTTTACGACAGAAAAAAACTAAGAGTACAAAAGTTATAGAAGCTAAAAATTACTTACCTATTCCTAATATTTTTTTTTAATTAGGTATCTAGTGATACCACTTACTGGATCAAAAATTTCCGAAATCCAGGAAAACATTATTTTTGTGCCACACTGTAAGAAGTGGCATCATTAGATTGCTCCTTTAAACTAAGATATAAATGTAAGAGTGATGGTTTAATAAAAAATATATTTGTCATTTTATATAGGAATACTTTTTATATAAATGGATTTTAAATTTCACTTTCGGTTTAGACGGAAAAGTCAAAACAATGCCAAAAGTATAATGATGACGTCATTTTTGTCAAAACCGAAAATGATATATAAAAAACCATCTACGTCGACATTGTACCTATTTGACAGTTCAAGAATATTCAGCATAATATACAGGGAAGCGATTTTTTTAAATGATTTTTTTGCTATAACTTTTCTATTTTAGGTTAAAAGCTAAAAATAATGAAGTTTTCTTGAGTGGTAGTGGATTTTTTGGAAAATTCTGAAATAGAAAATAATTTTACATTTTACGCCCTTTTTTCTATAACTTTTGTATATTCAGGTTTTTACCATTATGAACGGTTTCGGATATATCGATCTTTGTCGCACTATCGAGCCACCTTGTATAAGCAGAATGTTTATAAAGTATTTGTACAAACTTTGTACGGCAAATGTTTGACTAATTTGAACATAGAAAGTTTATTTGAACTGAAAAGCTTCCTAAATACCTTTTTTTAAATTAGAAACCAATGTTTACATATCAGAATCATTTACATGGAAATTTCACATCTGGTTGAAATTAAAAGTTTTTTTTCTGCCCTCAGAGTACTCAGTATTGTAATTTTATATGTTTCATCAAAGAAAATTTAAATATTTTTTATCACTAAAATGAAGCGCTATAACCCCTACATTTAAAATATCCTTTTTAATCAAATAATTTAAATGTACATTGTACATGTAAGGTTAAAATTGGTATATTTTAAAATTTTAAAGCAAAAAATATAGTCTCCATCTTTATTTATTTGTAAGTATTAAAAAAATATATATTTTATTTAAGATTGCTTAGTTTAAATTATTACTACCAAAAAAAGCAAGACCAGCAAGACTCTTGCAGCAAGACCAAGACCAAGACCAAGACCGTGGTGCAAGAGCCAGACCAGCCTTCTTGGGCTTGCAAGACCAAGACCAAGACCAGACTTGCAAGACCAAGACCAAGACTAGCCCGGTCTTGGTCTTGGTCTTGCTTTGCTCATCACTAGCAGAAACCTTAAGAAATAATACTTTAAAACCCTTTTAAATAATAAGACCCGACAATTTTTAACGTCTCTTTGTCTATAAAAAAAAAGTTTTAAAAATATATACTACTAAAATATTGTCAGTATGATAAGTAATTCAACCTAGTTTTAATTTAAAAAAGTGCGTGTCATACTTCTTAAAATTGTGAAATTAAAAAAATATGTTTTTATTTCCCACCGATGATATTCAAAAGGTGAACAAAAGAAGCCTTAGTATAGGTCACTTTAAAGATATGTTACATATACAACGTTTTTTTTAAGATACAACTTAATAAAAGAAATCTTTACTAATCAGATTTACTTTTTTAGAGATATTTCCCTGTGCTCAGTGTAATAAGAAATACATAAGAAAAACGCACTTGAGAAGACACGTCAGATTTGAGTGTCAAAAGGAACCGCAGTTCGGCTGCATATTCTGCGGAAAGATGTTTCATCAGAGATGCAATTTAAAAGTTCATATTATGCGAAGGCATCGTTCGTCAGAGTACTAGTTTGGAAAACGTATCTTTCTTCTTTAAATGAAATATTTAAATCCATTACGAAATTTTAAGTAAGCCACTGGTTTTTTTTTGTATTAGACCGATCTGAGTACGTCACTGGGTTTTACGAAGTCAGTAAAAAATTAGTTAATGTTTGTCATTTTTCCCCAATATTAAATGAGAGAGAGAGAGAAAGAGAGATAGTGAATTAATGTAGTTAAAAATATATGAAAATACCTGCTATTTCTCCTTTTAACTAGCTAAAATGTTGATATCTGGAAAGCCTATAAAAATGTATGTGTTTGTAGCTTATACACACATCAAAATAATCTAGGGAACAAGAATTAAAATTATTATAACTTTTGTAGTACCCAATATATTATCATGAAATTTTCTGTGTATATTTAGTGTTACTGTTGTTGTTTACAATATACATTATTTCAATTTTTATCAGTTTATGGAATGTGGATAAAAAAGTTGTACTGCTATTGTTAAAATATCGTATCAGTTTCTTTTTGGTGCCTGCTTCTACGAAGTGAAAACGTGACTTTCGGTATTTGAATTAGTGTTTAGTTTAATTATCCTAATGGAACGACGACATTTAACGCGCGAAGAGCAGTTGCGAGCAGTAGGGATGGTTGAAGCGGGTTCAAATTATAGAGCAGTAGCAGACGCCCTTAACACATCAGCAAGTGTGATTTGTCGATTAATGACAAGATACCGTGAGACCGGAGATGTAAGAGAACGGCATACTGGCCGTACGAGAGTTACCGACCCTGTACACGATCGTTTTATTCGATTACAGGCTTTACGAGATCGAACAGTTACTGCAGGTCAGTTAGCAAATGAGCTAGAACGCACACACCATGTTGTTGTGAGCAGCCAAACTGTCAGAAACAGATTGCACGACTTCAGCCTTTATGCTCGTCGACCGCTCCGTGTTCCCCCGTTAGCAAACGAACATCTAAACTGGCGACATGAAGAATGGCGTAATGTACTCTTCACGGACGAATCTCGCTTCGGTTTTCATCCTGACGTTCACGCCGACATCGTGTGTGGAGACGACCTGGAAATGTGGAACGCCTTGCTGCCGTCCAGGAAGTTCACAGCTACCAGGGTGGCACAGTTATGGTGTGGGGCGGAATTCGTGTCGGAGGAAGAACTGATCTCGTTCTGTTAAAGGGCTTTTTAAATGCCATCACTTACCGTGACAGCATTTTGCAACCTGTTGTGCTTCCATATGCTGCAGCAATCGGTCCGAATTTTCAACTCATGCAGGATAATGCCCGTCCACACACTGCTCGGGTGGTACGTGAATTTTTGGAAACTGAGCACATCAATGTTTTGCCTTGGCCTGCACAGTCCCCAGACCTGAATCCTATAGAACACCTTTGGGATTCAATGGGACGAAGGCTTTTCCATCAACAAATGCACTTGCAAACAAGACAACAGCTGTTCAATTGTCTTTCTGACTTATGGAATAATACAACCCAAATGGAAATTGACAACCTTATTTCAAGCATGCCAAACAGATGCCAGGCTGTCATTAATGCACGGGGAGGTCACATACTTACTAAACAAGTGTATAAACTAACAACATTACTTTTTTGATTGTGTAGGTTTCAGTAATTTCAATTTTTTACTTTTTTATTGAAATTAAATTTTCTTTCTAAAAATTCTGGCTTTTTGAGATACTCCTAAACGAAGGAAGTAGTAAGTAATTATCTACAGAAATTTTCATGATAATTTATTGGGTACTACAAAATTTATAACAATTTTAATTCTTGTTCCCTAGATTATTTTGATGTGTGTATATTGTGTAGAATTTACATAAAAAAAGTTGCCATAAAAATTATTTATAATTGTATGTAGCTTAACTATGTGGATTTTATATTCAGTATATATTTAGTTCTATTTAAAAATAAGGCATAATAAATAGTATAAACTATAAAATTACACATAAAACCAACTTATTTTTAGTTTTAAGAACATAAAATATACAAAATGCTTTAAAAAAATTATCGTAACTTTATAAAAACCTTATATTTATAGTAAAATTAATTTCCTTATTTATATTGTAAATTACTTGCAGAAAAACCACACGTATGTCCTAAATGTGGAAGAAGATACAAAAGAAAAGGCCACCTGAATACCATTTAAGGTGGGAGTGCGAAAAGGAACCTCAATTTTCCTGCGATTTTTGCTCGAGATCTTTCCATCAGAAGTCTGCTTGGAAGACTCACAGGAATAGACATTTAGCTGAGCCTGTTTATAATCCATTGTAGGAATTGGTAGATTGGCTGACTTTAAAAAATCTTTTACCAGTTTTGTCTAATAATATTTTTTTAAAGAAAGCAATTTTATTTGTTTAATAGACATCTGCATATATTTTTTTAATTGAATTTAAAAATCCTGTACACCTAATCAGCGCTTCTCCCAAATATTTTTCATTCTTTAACAGAACTACACTCATTTTAGGTAGTTTACTCGCGACAGTCATGGCAAATTTATCGCATAAACATCTTTTATCTTCGTCTCATCGATGCCATCCGCGCCAAACTCGCCTATCTCTCTATAACAAAAATTGATTATTAAACGGGCCGGGACTAGTACCAGTACGGATATTTTTTCCTATTTTAGTTTAGTTCGTGATGCAGTATTTTAAATTGACCTCAAGTTTAGCGCTATTTCAACAAAGATCGAATAAGCTTTACCAAAAGTTAAAGGTTCTTAATGCTTGAAAATATTATTTTTGTAAGAGACTGTACACAGAATACACCTTCCTTAAGAGCATTCATCATCAGCTGATCAAATTCAAATCGTGCTTCGACGGTAATGAACGAACAACCCACCGTTTCGTAACCACTGGAACAATGTACGGTCGCTATGCCAACCGCCAAAAACGGTTTTTCCGACCAGGGTCGGATTTTATTTTACATCAATAATAACAAAAGAATGGGCATCGGTAATAAACCTTTTATTGTTTTAAATTTATTTAAATTTATAACTTATCATTAAAAAATTGCAAAAATTTAAAAAATACATTTTACGCGAATTTACTATAAAAACTTAGAATTAAATGTATTTTTTAAATCTCTTGCAACTTTTTCAATCAATTTAAATAAATTAACCGTAATAAATTTTTTTTATTTTTTTTTTTTTTATCCTTTTTTTTGTTTGTTTGGATTTAAAAAAAAAATACATTCGATTGTAAGTTTTAATGAATAAAGGCAGTAAAATGTATTTTTTTTAAATTTCGCAATTTTTTTAGATAAGTTATAAATTTAAACAAAATTTTAAATAAAATAAATCTTCGACGGGCTGAACCACGGACCGTCTAGACGCAAATCTGATTTCTCATGCCGTTAGGTTACTAGCTTTCGGTTCACGAAAACTTTTTCGGTACGTAAGCGTTCTCCCATTTTCGGGCGTTTGGGGTTCGGTTGGTACCCACCCAATTAAAAAGCACGCCATGGAAGCCCATAACTCGATGCCCCCTTTTTGGACCGTCCTTTTTGTTAGTTTGTCCAAATTTCTACAACCAAACATTTCAATAAGGTAAAATAGCGAAAAAATAGTAATTATTTACAAGTGGGTCAACCCTTTTTTTTGGCCATAGGTAAAAATTACATTTTTTTTTTTTTAATTCTGCTTGTTTTGGCGCATTTATGACAAAAAAATGCCGTAAAGGAAAAAATAAAGATTTCGATAGTTTTTCCTTAAAATTTAAAAAATATTGGGTTTTCATGTTTTTGGATAAAATTTCCATCTTTTTTTAATGTTTTTGATATTTATTTTTTTAAAACAAAAAAAAACGAACAATTAAAAAAAAATAATAAAAAAATTTAGTTTATTAATAAAAAGTCAACTATAAAATTTTAAAAGTCGGTTTCGGATAGAAAGGGCGAAAGTATTATATTTTTTTTATCTTTTTTTGATGTTATTGATTTATATATATATAATATATATATATATATATATATATATATATATATATATATATATATATATATATATATATAATATATATATATATATATATATATATATATATATATATTTATATATATATATATATATATATATATATATATATATATATATATATATATATATATATATATATATATATATATATATATATATATATATAAATTATATATATATATATTTAAAAAAAAAAAAACATAAAAAAAAACAGAGCGAAAAAAATAACAATAAAGCTTGAATACAATAAGAATAAAAGTTATTTAAGATTATTTGCAAAAAAATTTTTGAACTTTCAAAGTTGATTTTTTAATTGAAATATTTTTTTTAATTTTTCTATCACCACCAGTTCGCCGTAAAAACAAAAAATTTAAAAAAAATGATGATCCTTTAATTTATCTATTTTTTATGGCCAACACGCTCATTTATCCTGGATCTGATGGACTGTCCGGATATCACTAATAAAAGAAACCCTAATTATAAACCTTTCATAACGATATCATATATGTAGATAGATATAACCGTTTTCTGCCCATTTATTTTCCTTATTTTTATCCGTCCCATTTTAAATATAAAATCACTTAAAACACTAAAAAATAAATAAATAAATTTTTCTAACCGCAAAAATTTGACATGAAAACGCTCTGAGCACCGCGCGGTGTCTTATGAGCTTTGCTTGCCAAATTATTGATAATCTATGGCTTCGTTTTTCTCCCAAAAATTTATTAATTAGGAATTTAAAAATTGTCAAAAAACTAGGGGTTTATTTAAAATTTTGGTTTTTTTCATAAATTATGGGGAAAATGGTAAACAATGAGGGAAAGTATTTAAAAAATAAATAAATATTATAAAAAAAAAAAAAAATAAAAAAATTTCTTAAATTTTCTTTACCCCCATTTTTCGATATAATTGGAATATATTTCCCAAAATTTTTTTTTAGTTTGATCGTTAGTTTTGGTGCCATTCTTTAAAAGAAAATCGCTTGGAAACAGCAGGTATGAATCATCTTAAGGGTAATTATGTAAATAAAGAATTAAATAGTGTACATAATTTCTTTACAACCAACAGACCTAGTAAACTTTCAAAAATCAATATCTTTTTAACACAACGGCAAAAAATTCAGGTTTTTTTAAAAAATTTTTAGTACTTTGATTTATATTGCATTGGTTTTTAAAAAATATTGTAAGAACCGTTTTCGAGATATTCCGAAATGAACGCATGTCTTTTATACATGACAGATATCCACAATGTTAATTATACACAATTAAATTTTTAATATCTCATTTGACAGACGATTAAAAAAATCGTTTTTTATAATTAGATAAAAGACATTTTTATTAACTCTTTTTTTTATTTTATTTAATTCCTATTCCTGATCCTGATTCCTTGGTTATATCCAACCTAATCTACGAACTTAAAATAGGTACACTTCAAAAATGGAATAAATGGCAAGCCTACGGAACACAAACAAAAACACATATTTTAAAATTCACCCCACCATTTCTACATCGCAACCATGGAAAAATTTCCCACATCTTCACAAAACGGTTAAACAGATCCATTTTGTCCATGGGAAAATTTGGAGAAAAAACCACCTACTTTTTAGCTGTTTTTTTCATAAAAATAAAATTTATAAATTTATTTTTTACCTCAATAAAAATAATATGTTAAACACTTTATGCATGCCCTACATTTTAATATCAAATAATCCCAAAATCTTTAAAAAATTTATTTTTTCATTAATAAACAAAAAATTAAAAGGGGTTGAATAAAAAATAAAACATTTAAGGAGGTGTTTCCCCATCAAAACAGGATAGTATCTTATATAAAGAATTTTCTTTGGGAGCACCCCTTGAAAGATAAGCCCCTTTAAAAGGGGGGGTACAAAAAATTTTGTATAAAATTTTTTTCACAAGCACTAAAAGTTACAATATTGAAATTAACTTGAGTTTTGTACTCCCAAAAAAACACTTAACCAGTCATTTATTTGGTTTACCCCATGGTTGTGGGGAAAAGCCCCCAAATTTTATTTCCAAAACTTTTTTCTTATTTTTGTTTCCCATTTAAAAATTTATTTCCAAGCCTGTTTCATTCAAAAAAAAAAATGTCTTTTGGGGTTTTTTCCCAAAAAAAAAACCAGTTTGAGAAAAAAATTTTTTTTAAAAATTTTGAGATACATCGTCAAAATGGAACTGGATTTATTGTTATTTTGTAGTTAGTATCTGCATTAAACGATTAAAGGGTAATAAAAAAAACAAAAATTTAAAACATAGAAAATGTTCAATATGCTACCTTCAGACTTTGCATGACTAGAGTGGGCATTGAGCCCATTCGCTCAAATTTCCCCTGGAGTCTCTCCGATTACCCTGAAACCCGCTGATGCGGTTTCTTCCCCTCAATCCGAAGGGGAGTACGAAAACCCAAAAAGCTTTTGGCCCCAAAGAAAATCGAGAGGATTAAGATGGGGATCGAGCGGGCCAGTTCTGTGGTCCTCCTCGACCTATCCACTGATTTGCAATGTTTGAAAATGCTGAGGGCATTGGGAAAAAAAGGGGGGAACCCCATCACATAAAAAATTTCCCCCTTCGAGCCAAAGGAATTTCCCCAGGTACGGGAGAAATTTTTTAAAAATAGGGGGGGTTTTCATCAGCCCATATGTGGTAATTATGAAAATTTAAAATTTTGCCCGAGAAAAAAATTCGTCTGTAAATTCTATCGTCTTCAGAAAGTCACAATTTCTTCTAATCATTTCCAGCATCCAATTGCAAAATTCAAGATAGTTGGGGAAATCTCGGGTAACAGTGCCTGTACTCGTTGCAGATGGAAAGGGATAAGAGTTTTTCCCTTTAAAATCCGAAATACCGTCACTGATCAACATTTAGCTGGAAAGCAATCTTTCTAGTACTTGTAAATGTTCTTCAACAAATTGACTGCTTCCTCAAGCTGTGGTGTTGTATTTCGATGGCGACCACAATCCTGCGTTCTTTTTTTGAATGAACCATTTTCCCGTAATCTTTGATGAAGTCGAGCAAATATTCTATGTGAAGGATGCTGCCGTTGAGGATCATTTCAGCATATCTTCTAGTTAACCCCTTTCCCCTTGGACAGACCGTAAACGTTATATCACCCTTTTCCTTTTTTGTGTACCCCTTTTAATAAAATGTTTATTAAAGTAAAAACTGAAAAATAAATACACAATTATATTCATTAAATTTTTTAAAAATTTCCCAAAAACGAAGCGTCAGCCAATTTTTTTCACTTCCCCAAAACACCCCCCAGATAGATTGTTTCGTATTTTTCATTTTTAAAGATGTACCTTAGTTGCTAAAAAAATTTTTCGAAACTGGTTTATTTTGGGCAAAACCCAAGAACATTTTGTTTAGAATGAAACAGGCTATGGAAATACCTTTTTTAAAAGGTAAAAAAAAATAAGACAAAAAGTTACATTTGGGAAAAAAATTTTAGGGGTTGCTTTTCCACCCCCTTTAACCAGGGGGAAAAAAAATAAAAATTGGTTAATGTTTTTTTTGGTAGAAAAACGTAAGTTAATTTTAATATTGTAACTTTTTTAGTGCTTGTAAAAAAAAATTTTTATACAAATTTTATTTCCCCCTTTAAGGGGCTGTATCTTTAAAAAGGGATGCTCCAATGAAATTTTTTTTTATGAAAGATCCATTTTTTTTTCGATGAGGAATCACCTCCTTAAAAGTTTTACACTTTTTTGTTCCCCGTATAACGTCAACTACAGATCATTTTAGCCGAACTAGTTTTCCATAAATGTATTTCCCAATCCGGGGCCACACTGTATGTTATTTAAAAATGTCCTGATAGCCCCTGGGCGAGAAGCGGGGGTCCCTGTTTTAATTCCTATTTATCCTACTCTCCTAATCTATTTGGTTATATTTCCTTTTTAAAAAATAGTAAACATTTAAAAAACATATGTTTTAATAAAATAAATTGACCTTTATTCTTTTTATGACCCCAATAGAAATATTTAATTATGCACATAAAACCTGGCCAATAAACCCGTTTTAAGGGCCCTCTTACAAAAAAAAAAAAAATTACAGACGATTAAAAAAACGTTTTTTATAATTAGATAAAAAATTTTTATTTAAATCTTTTTATTTTTTTAAATTTTTAAAAAACAGTTTTAAGGGAAAACCCCTTTTTTAAAAATAATGAACAGTTTTTGAACTTTAACCACTTTTTTGGGGAAAGGTGTTTTTTTTAAATTTATTGCTATGGTTTTAGGGAATTACCCTTTTAATTAAAATACAGTCGTCAAAGCCAAACAAACTTAGGACCCAAAAGACTAAAACTTTAACATTTTCTTTTTTTTAAGGAAATGTGGGAAATTTCTCAAATAAAAGGGAAAATACTTGTAAGCTTCCCGAAAACTGGGTAACTCCATAACCGCCACGTAGTCTGGTAAAGGGTTCGACCTTCTACGTAGAATTACCAGTCGTTGCTCAAAAGCTCTACAGAGTAATCCTCCTGTCCATTGGCCGCTCTTCCCGTTTTCCCTTAAAAAAAATTTGGAATCTGTACAACCCTTTTCCCCAGTTGTTTGTTTTGAATATGTTTCCGGGGTTAAAAAACCCCCAACTCCGTTTTTCCAACTAAGACTTCACGGGGAGAAGAATTGGGTGTAGGTAGGTTTAAAGTGATGGGTATAAACCCTTTCCCCCGCACCGATCGGTCTATTGCGGCTCACATTTTATATTTCTCCCACCAGGCCCAGACTCTAATAAACCTGAACGTTGGGAAAAAACTTTCACCCCCCCTGGCAACAAAGTGTTTAGGATTGGAATCTTATTCCCCACCCAAAACGAGTATGGTTCTGCCGATTCATCCCCTCCATACATGGGCACCCCCGTTTTCCGCAGGCCGATTTTGTGAATGTAAATTTTAATCCGTGTCCGTGTAAAGCCCCACTAGTACAAGTACGGGTTTTGGGCCCCTTGATTGCTCCAGTAGTTTGGCAGTACATTGTTGGTTCGGCTGGCTTATGAAGGCCTTCGAGTGTCTGAGACCCGGAAGTCCATGCCAGTACCGAAGATTTTCTCTATCTAATGGGTGTAATGTCACTCCTCGAGTTCTGGTTTCAGCTGATTTTAGCTTACTTATACCTTACCTTTACCTTTATTATGTTGCTTGTAGATTAAATTGACCAAATTACCAATTTATTTCAAATTAAAATAAAGAAACGCGATGTATTTTCTCTTTTTGCTCTAAATGACATACATTAATGAAGCAAAAAAAACAAATATTGTACTTTGGCAACCTTTGTGTCGTCATACGGCTTTTTGTCCGACCGATTACAAATTCGATTTCTTGTTTTTTAAGCACTATTCTTAGTACTTATATTTATAGGGTTTCATCGAGACGAGAAATCTCGTCTCGAAGGCACTTTCTCGTCTCGTCTCGATCATCGAGACGAGAAATAAACAAACCTCGTCTCGAAGTTTTTCTCGAAAAAAATTTTTCTCGATCTCGATTCAAGACCCCGAAATTTCGAGAGTCTCGAAAACAAAAACTAAATGTTATTAAGAAATTCTATGTATGGGTTATAACGTACAACACAAGGCCAAGGCTGCAATAAAGGTTATTAATTATTATCTATTACAAAAATACGTTAAAAATACAGGGTTATTGGTAAGTAGAGGCGAAAATAAAGACCCAAATTATTTTTTAATTCTGAATTGAAAACCAGGAATACTTTTTTGCATTTTTTCCCTTTTGTTTCCCAAGATATTTACTATAAAGCTTGGCGTAACACATTGTGGTGTCGCAATCTTGGTTCGCATTCAAACTATTACGTCATATGAAATCAAGTTTGACTGTTGTCAAAAGTTAGACACTTTGGTGCACATGCTTAATAATTATTATGTTATACCCATACACATAAACAATATTACCGTATTCTTCGTTAGTGAACTCCGTTTTCTTGTGATTTTTTTAATAACAGATTGACAAATGTCTAACTTTTGACAAAAGTCAAACTTGATTTCATATGACGTAATAGTTTGAAAGCGCCAACTAAGATTAGCGACACCCACAATGTGATTAAAATTTTTTTTGGCAAAACTTTATAGTGAAATATCTTAAAAACGAAGGAAAATTTGCAAAAAAAAGTATTCTTTGTTTTTAATTTAAAATTAAAAATTAATTCGGGCCTTTATTTTTCGCCTCTACTTACCAATCACCTTGTACAGAGGCTATACATATATGCTATGAACTAAAACTACTAATAGCCACGTATAACAAAAAAAACCGCCAAGTATCAGCACAAAAATAAAGAATATTTTTCCAAAAAATGAAAATTAAACAAATCCTTGATGTTTTAATTTACTTTTATCCATACATTTAAAATTTACCTAGGTACAAAAGATGAAAGTTTAAAATTGTTTCTTCGTTTGTGAAGAGAAGAATGTACATGTACCAATACCAGCAACAAACTCATTTTTTATAATCGAAACAGTCTTTAAAAAAAAATAATTATCGATATTACGCAAATTATTTGTAATAGTTTGGAACAGTTTAAGACGTTTACGTTCTTTCAGAATATGAAAATACTTTTATCTTTGTCCTTTTTATTTACTTTGCTATCTTTGCTATTTTTTTTTTTGGTTTGTAGTGTTCTTATGTTTAAAATAAATTAAAATATTTCTTAGCATAGTTTTTTATTTTCTATTTTCTGGCCTATTTAGAGCTGTGAGTTATTGTAACACATACATTTTTTCGAGATCGAGAAATCTCAAACTTCTGATCTGAAAAATTTGGTTTTTTCGATCTCGTCCGAGAAAAAAAAACTGCCTCGATTTTTTCGAAATCGAGACGAGACGAGACGAGAAATCTCGAATTTCGAGAGTCTCGTGAAATCCTATATATTTATAAATAATGTAAAAAAAAAGAATATCCCACAATTTTTTTGAAAGTAATGAAAAATAAAAATGTATTTAAAAAAATGTGTATTTTTATATAATTGTGTGCCCTTTTTTATGTTTTCATGTTTTTTTTTTATTTTTAGGTTTATTATAGCGTAGTTATTTTAAGTTTTTACCCAGTAGAGTTATATTGATGCTCCGTTTCTTTTTTATTATGATGCCTGCTTAAGTTTAGTTTTCTTTTGTTGATGTAAGTATTTTTTTTCTGTTTTTTCTAACCACACTTGGTTTTTATGGTATAAAGCAAGTTGGCTCTTATGTTTACCATTTTGTACTTCCCTCGTTAAAAGGGAACCAGTAAAACTTGTCTATAAGGGTCACTATAAAATTAAGAATAATTTGCCTTTATAGAAAGTGGTCAGTATTCCCGGAATAGTTTTCAACATACGAGGCTACAAAAAATTTCCCCTTTTAATTGCTTGCTGCCTCGGCTTTTTTTTTTTAAATTTAAAAGGGCCGATATTGGAACATTTTTACCTTTTGCTTTGCAGAACCTATTGTAGACGACTTGATCTACTATCAATCCTCCCGACTTCTCGAATTTCCTCTTTTGTTTTAAATTAACACCTTCTTTAAACATGCGATTAAGTTTAGCTTTATTCCTGATAATATCATTTATTTGGGATTTTTCAACACCAAGCTTTTCAGCCAGTTTTCGCAAATCCAAAGCGTACTTTTCACTTTTCGCAATAACATCAATTATTTCCTTCAGTGACAAACGATCTCGTTTTGGATACATGATTAGAAACTTTTTGATTCTGAACATAATAACTTTATACTTATCGATTTGAGACATAACTAAACATATAATGTGAAGATAACCAAAACTTTGGGTTATTTTAACCTGGCCATAAATATTATTGTTGGGTATTTTAAACCTTTAAAATTTGCAGAATACAATCAAAAAATAATAAAATACAAAGTAGCCCAAAGAATTTCTGGCCAATATAAAAAGGTGATTTACCTGAAATAATTTATAAAAATTGAGATTTGTGTGGCCATGGCTTTTTTATAAGGGTGTCCATTATCTAAGGGTTTTTATATACGGGATTTCCTATAAAGCAGTTTTTTGTTAGCTTAAAAGTGACCGATAACACGGGGCATATAAGAGGGTGTCCATTAACACAAGTTTTACTGTATTGTAATAGTGGAAAATATTACCTTATAGTTTTTGCAACTCTTTTGGAGTCCATAGATTACTAAAAACAAGATTTTTCTGATTTATATTTGTTACGCAGTAAAAAAAAATAAAATAAAATTTTCTTATGTCCTTTTAGGTTTATAGTTTTTAAAAAATTTTAAAAAATTTAAGGGAAAACAACCAAATTAAATCTTTATTTTAAAAACTGTTGTTGCGAAAACCTGCTTTTATACTTTAAAAAACTTGTTGGTTAACTATATTTTTTTATTTTGCCTTATTAGATACCCACTTTTTAAAGTTTCATGTAAAATGTGCTTTTTAATATTACATATTTTTTCATAGCGAACTTTTTATTTTAGGACTCATTTTATTCTACGCCTCCGACTTGGATGAATACCAACAGTTGAAAGTTTTCTACCACGAAAACATCCGCTATGGCTGTCAGAAATGCAAAAAGACATACCAACACAAGAAAACTTTGGGGCGTCATCTTCGATTTGATTGCGGACAAAAGCCCGCCTTTACTTGTCAGCTTTGTTCTAGACAATTCAGACATGGTTATATGTTATTAAAGCATATGCGAGATACGCATGGTATCCTAATAAAGAAATTGAGACAGAGAGGCTCCAGTCTTGTGGATAATACTATTATTAGTGATGATGTTAGTGGTAGTGCTGAAGTTCAGAAGGATTAAATCTGATCATTGCTATACCTATCTCGCGACAAGATAATATTATTGACATAAGGTGTCAAATTATAAGAGTTTATCTTTTTTTATCATTAAGGGTATTTGGTCTAAGCGTTTTTTAATAATGCTGATATAAATTGATAGGCTAATTGTAAGCATTAGGCCTATATGCGTAATCTAGTCAGTTCAAACATGTTCATGGTTTGGGTAACCGTTTCTGTGGTTTTGTTTCTAGTCACAAATATACTATGTCAATGTTCTTTTGTAGTGTTTCAGCATATGTAGTTATTATAATTGTTATATTTTATGTTTAATTTAAGAAAACTACTTCATATTTATAGTTAGTTAAGTAAATATACTCATTGTTGATAATGGTTACCTATCATATTAAGAAAACTGTATTATTTTAGTTGTTTGGAAGGTATCTAAAATTTAAAAAATACACATGTTGTATTGATAAAAGCTTTAATAATTCTCCATTAAGATGTATAAATCATTTTGGAGATTTATTATGCTTAATTTGTATACTTTTCCCACTAAACCTATTATTTATATTTAAATTTCGAAAAGTTGTTAATATCAGTTTTTTGGTATTCAAAAGGAGTTTGGTTCATGTACTACCTTAAAACTGGTAAAAAAATAAATTTTGATATGATTGTAACTTGTGAAAATAGTTGAATGTAAAAAAGTAGTTAAAAATATACGATGCATAGAAGAAAAATATTATTTTCATCAAAAAATATCAGTAAATTGAGGTATAAATTGTTGAAACATTCATCTTTCAAGATCACTAAAACAAGTGTTACGGGGGGCGGTAGTGAGCGATCTCTTGGTCAGTCTCGGAATTTGGTTTGGTATACCGATGGATCCAAGACTGACAATGGAGCCGGCGCAGGAATCGATGGTATGACCCCAGGTTTAATGCCTATGCTTCCCTGGGGAAATATGCCACTGTTTCTCAGGCGGAAATATATGCCATTAACTTTCTCTTCTGAGAGAACGAGGAGAAGATATAGGCAGGGACAGCTACTTCTTCTGATAGTCAACGCCATAAAAGCTTTGGCATCCAACAAGTCAACTCAGGTTTGTTTGGAACTGTCTGCATGCTCTAAACCTAAAGGCTAACCACAACAAAGTTACACTTTCCTGGGTGCCAGGATACAGGGGAATACAGGCAATGAAAATGCAGACTCCCTGGCCAGGCGAGGCTCCGTAGCAATGTTGTGGTCCTGAACCTGTTTTGAATACCAAAAGCCTCGGTTCGTGGCTACATGACTCGGTGGATTCAAACACAACATCAGTCATACTGGAACCACATTCCAAGGCAAAATCACACTAAATCAATGTTGGACTCACCATCGAAAACATTGACAAGTGAACTACTAAAACTAAATAGAAATCAGATTAGAACAGTGACAGGATTAATAACCGGACACTGCACCCTAAGAAAACATATGCACACTATGGGCATCTATAGAGAAGAACCCATTTGCAGACTATGTGACGAAGAGGAAGAGACAGCCTCTCACATCATATATGAGTGCCATGCACTTACATACTGGAGAACAAATCAAAACCTCATGGTGGACACTAACCACCAGGAGGCTGGAGACCAGAAAAGAACAGTAAAAGGGCTACTACACCTGTCTAAGGTGTCCTTTTTAACTGAAACAAATACACAAGAGATACAACAAGCCCTGTATGCTGCAGTGTCGAGGCGGACAAAACCTCAACTTGTGTATTTAGTTTATAAATCAATCAATCAATCAACTTGTGAAAATAGTTGAATGTAAAAAAGTAGTTAAAAATATACGATGCATAGAAGAAAAATATTATTTTTCATCAAAAAATATCAGTAAATTGAGGTATAAATTGTTGAAACATTCATCTTTAAAGATCACTAAAACAAGTGTTTAGAAATTTAAGGATAATATATTAAACAATCAAATAATTGAAACTGTGTTTTTGTTATGAAATGACAAAACTTATTTATTATTAGGTATATACATATATATATATATATATATATATATATATATATATATATATATATATATATATATATATATATATATATATATATATATATATATATATATATATATATATATATATATATATATATATATAAATATATATATATATATATATAAAATTAAATATTTATTAATGACAAATTTTATAATTTTAGCTCACAAAAAGACGTATCAATGTCCCAATTGCAATAAATACTACAAATATAAAAGGAATCTTCAAGAACTTTTTAAAAAATGTTTGTGGAAAAGAACCAAAGTTCGTCTGTCCGTACTGTCCTCATCGATCCCACAAGAAATTTAATATGAATCTACATATTTACAATGTTCATACTGACAAACGAATTTAAATTTATGTTTATTAATAAATTTGTAAAAATGCAACTATTATTAATAAACACCTAATCCAAAAATAACTTGTTCCACTTTTAGTGTTATTAAATCCTGACAAAAACACGAAAATAAGGGCTAAGTTGCTATCCAAAAATTTTGGCTTCCTTAAGTACTTCCAGAACTTTAGGAGGACAAAATTTTTATGACCAATTTTTATAATTTCAATTGCGATTTTCTTGATAAAAACTACTTTATTCGTAATTTTTTTTGTCTCACATAATATCATTCCAAGTATATTTTACATTACAACTTTAAAAATCGTCTAATTTCATGGGTGGTTTTCTTTACAAGACCCCAACTGCCGATTTTGGCTGACCAGAGTGTTGAGCATAATCGGTGTTTGTACGACCTCGTGAAAATTCAGAGTACCAGTTATTAATAGTTGATTTTCCTGCTACAGAGTCTTCATAACACTTATCAAGTAACTGTTCGACTTTAATGGTATTGCTTCCCATGAAAAACAGTGTTTAGTCAACACACGAAATTTTTTTTATCCTTTGTTTTAAAAATAAAAAAAATGTTTCACCAAAACCACTGTAACTTAAAAACTAAACGTCGGATTACCATGAAATTTTAACACGTATCGTTTATAGGTTAGTACTACCCAGAAATGATACGGGTATGGCAACAGTGGTGGTTAGTAACGTAGTATTTTTATGTTTTCTAATTACCAATTATGGTTTAGAAAATGATGTATCATTACCTGGTACTAATATTGCAGGTGTTGAAAAAAAATCAGCCGTTTTGGATGGAATCAAATATTCCGTCTAATGTATCTTTCGCTACTTTTAAATGTCTTTTGAGTTGGAAGCTATTGGTTTACTGAGGTACTTCCCCAGAAACCCCCAAATCTCATCTCAACTGCGACACGCAAGAGACAGGCAGACTCAGTCTCGTTCCTGCTTAAATCTTGGAGGGTCAGTCTTGGTCTTGGTCTTGCAAAAATGTAACGACAAGACCAAGACTGTAAGACCAAGACCGATTTCGGCGCAACACTAATATTAGTAAATTTATATATATATATATATATATATATATATATATATATATATATATATATATATATATATATATATATATATATATATATATATATATATATATATATAATATATATATATATATATATAATATATATATTAGTTTATTTGTTAATTTCTTTGACCTTTGCCTTGATATATTGTTTATGGTTTTCCAAAATTTCGGATTTTCTTGGGGGTAAGGTCAGGCAATATATAAAAACAGTTGCTTACTAAGCAATTTATGTTCAATTTATTCAATTACGACGTTTCGCCTGAAGGACCTTCATCAGGTATATAATATGTATTTTTTTTATAAGAACAAATCATTCTTAAAACTAAGGCTTCTTACGAAAAACACTCATTTTTGTTGGTGTAATGCACATTTAATACTTGAAAAGACAAACAAACACTTAACATTTAAAACAGTTATAATTCACAATAAACGGTCTTCGTTTCAACCATTTATAATAAAACATAAATGGTTGAAACGAAAACCTTTATTGTGAATATAACTGTTTTAAATGAATTAAGTTGTCTTTTCAAGTATTAAATGTGCATTACACAACAACAAAAATGAGTATTTTCGTAAGAAGCCCCTTAGTTTTAAGATTGATTTGTTCTTTTAAAAAATACATATTATATACCTGATAAGGCCCTTCCAGGCCGAAACGTCGTAATTGACATAAATTGAACATAAATTGCTTAGTAAGCAACTGTTTTTATATATTGCCTGACCTTATCCCCTAAGAAATCCAGAAAATTTGGAAACATAAATATATATATATATATATATATATATATATATATATATATATATATATATATATATATATATATATATCTTTATTTTGGTTAATTTCCTTGGAAATAGGTTCTAACATAAAATTACACTATAACATTTTGATTTTATTTGTTTTGACGTTTCGCCTTCAATTTCGAGGCATTATCAAAAATATTTTCTTGTTTCATTCTAAAAACAAAAAAAAACAAAGAATAAATATACAATACAATTATGATACAAACAATACATATAAAGTTAAAAAACTTAATATTAAAAATAGCCACTCACATGCTTCTACAAAATACGTACCTTGAGAAGCGTCTGCAATATATATATATATATATATATATATATATATATATATATATATATATATATATATATATATATATATATATATATATATATATATATATAATAAATATATATAAAATATATATACAAAAATAAATACAATTTTAGATAATTTTTAGATATTGGTAAAGGGTATTAAAAAACACTTTTTTTCTTAAACCTTTTTGTTAAATATTGATTTATTTTAGGTCCAGACCCTCAAGATCATCTATTTAGATACACATGCAAACAATGCGGGAAAAAATACAAACATTCCTCGTCTCTGTATAACCACGTCAGATTTGAATGTGGTGTGGAGCCACAGTTTAAATGTGGCATTTGTGATTATGTGGCCAGAAGAAAATATGCTTTGAAAATGCATACTTTGAAGCACACTTCGTTTTATAACGGAGAAACTTCATAAGTTACAAAATGCTTTTTTTCTATACTTTATAAAATATTTTTAAAACAACGATATAAAAAATATTTATCTATTTGCCAATAATGATAGTAAGAGAGAGAAATATGCCGGCAGTATGAAAGAAGACATATACAGCATATATTGTATCAGTATGCTTGATTATACATCCATATAATGTGGCGTGGAGCCACATTTCAAATGAGGCATCTGTAAATAATAAGTTAGAAGAAAAGATGCTTCTAAATGCCTTATTTAAAGATCTTTCTGTTTACTAACAGGAAATCTTTTAAAATTTTATTGTAGTTTACTGTATGTTTTTTGTAATATACTTTACTAATGTATTAATTATATTTTTGTGTATTTTCAGTATCACAGCATAAAAAAGTTTTTTAATATTTTTAATAATATAAAATGGTATTTTAAGTATTAGGGTCAGAAACAGTTCCTTACTGGTTAAGGATATGTTTGGGATGAGACGCAGTGAAGATCTCCAAAACAACCGAAACCGAGTAAGAGCTTACTGACTGAGATGCTTACGCAATTTTTTGCATATTCAAAATATTAAGTTTATTTTCAATGTAAAATAGCAAAAAATATATTCTTAGGTATATCAAAAATCTTATTCAAATACCTAGCTGGTATATTGGGTTTCTATGACAAAAAATCTATTGTTTGTCATTAGTATCACATTTGTCACAAATTTGTCAACCTAAACTCGTTTAATTCGACTTTGTGTGAGATACAATCAAAGATATTGCGAATATTTTCATCCGCAATTGCAGAACTTCCGCATCAATTTAAACATACGCATCCGCTTAGGCATCTGCAATAAATTTAGGGAGTTTCATGCGGATGCGGATGTCGGACAAGCTGCTCTACAAGAAAGAAATTATGTGGGGCTGGCGAGCGGCGCGTGCCGTCCACACGTGATCAGTTTTTTTTTTTTTCTTTATGACAGCTCACAAGATTATTATATATGTATATTATATCCTACGTACCAAAGTACCGTGAGTGCCGGGTTTTCCGGTGTTTAACCCATTTCTTCCCAGTTGTTCCGTCAACGTTGTCCAAGCACTGAAACATGCAAATGTTGCATTTCACAGCACCTTTTAGGCAACGCGGTAGTGCCACCACGGACGTTATTTTTAAATAACTACTACCTAAAAGTATCTCTCCGGCTCTGGGAATCGAACCCGGATCGCCGGGCCCGCGAGCCGAAACTCTGACCACTACGCTACCGGAGAGACATTGTGACAGTGACCAATAGAAGCGAAGATTCCGTTCGGTGACAAGTTCCGACTTCGACGCGTTTGTTTTTGGTTATCATTTGTTTAGGGTTAATCGATCATTACATGTCTGGTTTCTCTTAAGGTATTAACTCTATAAACATTTCGGTTATTAAGTGTTTTAAGCGAACAATTATTTAGTAGCGCGGGCTTAATTTACGAACTTTTGCGTAACAGACTTGACCCTGAAAAAGCGGCAATATTGCTTTTTATTAAATATCTTCTTTTTCTTCTTCTTTTACTCGTTTGAAATCAAAGTGATCTGACTGCCAGCTGTCTCTCCATCTTTTTGGTGGTCTTCCAGGTGGGCTGTTGCGTGTGGGTCTTCCCTCTAGTACTATGCGAGGTAGCCTCTTTTCGGTCATCCTTTTGACATGATTATACCTTTCTTTTCTTTTTTGTCTTCCCCATCTTGCTAATGCTCCAATTTTTAACTTTTACACTAAGTAATTAGGTAACAAATAAAATTATTAAATAAATACCATTCCTGCTGCTATTTTACTTCTGCACCCCTATAGTTTCTTGTTTAAAAATCTGCATCCGATGTGAAAAAATCAGCATCCGCAATATTCCTGGATATAATGCAGCAGGAAGGTAACGTCTCTGATCTGGATATTGCAGGATGTTCTGCTATTATTCCCGTAAAGTCCAAACAAAGGTACGAGAATATGGACCTATATTTTTATTTCTAATGTTTACAAATAACTGATCGGTAAGTGATCGGTAAGTGACGATCAGGAGTCGGTAAATATTCACTTACCAAACAGTAATTTGTAAACAGCACTTACAGATGACAAAATCTAACCTGTGACGTTGCAATTTTGCTTGAGCGTGCAAAACAAAAATAAAAATGGCTCCTCTTTGTTTAGCCCCGTTGAATTTTATGGGGTGATACCCCGGATTAAACGTAGATATCCTTAAGGTGGATATTTTTTATATTAATTTATCAAATAGCTTATTTTATAAAACAACAAATGTTTCTTTTTCCTCTACAATTTATTGAGTACTCAATTTATTTTCTTTTAACATATTTTATTTTAGCAATTTCATTCGAAGACGACGGATATCAATGTAGAAAATGTGGTAAAAAATATCCGGATAAAAAATTAGTTTTAAGTCATTCGATATTTGAATGTGAGGTCCAGCCGATTATCCAGTGCCCATTGTGTCCGAGAAAATGTAAGAAAGATGAGATATTGAAGACACATTTGAAAAATATTCACGGAATCCATTAAAGTATTTAATATGGTGAATTTTTTCTGTACTTTGGAAATACTATAAGTAACTGAATGTGTTAATAATTTTTTAACCAATTTCAATTTAATTCAAATTCAATTTTTTTAAGGGTGATAATGGGAAAGAGTTTTTCAATAAGTGCAGGACGATGTTGAAATAAAATAAAACAAACTGTTTTTAGGATTATAACAAAATAGTTTTTTTCTAATTTTAAAGGCTCATATATGACATCTGTGAAATTTGCGCCACAGCTTTTTTCAGTGACTCTGTCTTATAGATCCGACTGAATTTGAGAGATGGCCTTGATTTTGTTAACAATAAGGTCATCTGTCGACTGGAGCTAAAAGGCATCTTCAGGAAACCGTACGGGAAAAAGTCTAGCGGAGTCAAATCCCACGATCTTGGCGGCCAATTTACGTCATCTTACTCTCAAATCGTTCCGCGCCGTGCCGTCTTGCTGGAACGACATGTCCTCCCGACCATATTGTTCAATTTGGGCCAAAAGAAATCGGGTTATCATCGTTCTGTAGAGCTTTCCATTGACGGTGATATCCCCACCTATGTTGTTTTCGAAAAAGTACAGACTATGTGGCTGCTAAAATCCGCATTAAACAGTAACTTTTTGTGGATGTAATACGACTTGTTAAATCTCGTGTGTTTTGATGTCATTTATCCAACACTAGGGTCCCTTCTATCTTCCAAATGCCCCAAAGCCCAGTCATAGAATAAGCGGCGTTGTCTATGGTAATTAATTTTGAGCCCTGGGTCAGATGGTTCATTGATGCTCATCAAAATGCCACCTTAAATAAAGTCATAAAAAAATAAAAATGAAATCGCCAACATTCGGTTTTTTTCAAAAATCTTCTTAAGTATTTAAAACTTTAAAACTGTTAAGGCGGCATTTTAATTAGCATCAAATCACTCAACTTTTTAATAGACCTTGTATTTCTTCAAGTTTCTGAGACTACAATGATGAGAATTGAATATGGGACACCCTCTACAGGTGCAGGCCCAAGTTTCGACGTAAAATTCGTCTGCGAAAGGCCGGTATCTTGTGCACAGCGAAAAATTGACTGCCTCGGATTGTTCAGCACGCTTTCACAGATCACGGAGATGTTCTTGGTCGATTTGAAGTTCCTTTGATGTACGGGTGTTGGGTTTTTGGGTACCAAACAAAGGAAAAGCGACTTTTAAGGGCCACCACATCTGCTGGAAAATAGCTGCAACGCAGGTAGCGTTGCAGAGTTACTCTTTTTGATATTAAAGTTTTTATAATTTGAACGTGCTGCCCAATTACGTAAATTGCCATGGTAATTTGGAATCAGTGACTGAATAATAAACAACGAATAAGACAGAAACCACTGAAAGGACATGGCTGCCAACATGGATCCGGTCCAATAGAAACATTCTTCTTATTCTATAAAGGGGTGGCCATTTTGGACTTTTACTAAATTTGTTTTGTACCGCCTTTTTTTTAATAAAGATTATTTAAAATATAAATCTGTTGTTTTATTGTAACAGTGCACAGATAAATGAGATTTTTTTTGCAAAATGGTTTATTTAACTAAAAATGTACAGGGTATCCCAAACTGGACGCGTTCTTATGGGAACAACCCTTATTTAAAGAGATAGAAAAAAATTAACCAAGGTGTCCGGAGCTCAAATTTAATGAGAAAACTACTGGCGCTAACAAAACTTTGCTATCATTTATCGTTTGGCCACTAGAGGGCGTTTCTCGAATTTCGTCGATTTTTTAAATGCCCCATAACTTTCTTAATAATAAAGATAATTAATTTTGATAAAATCTTTCTTAAGGCACTTTTTTTCGTAGAAATCATTGCGATAGGCGGATTTTTTACAGGGCGTTTAGATTTTCGTGCACCACCCCAAAATCAATTTTTTATATGGACCACCCTATATATTATAAGATTTTTGAAAAGCTGGTAAAATTTCCTAAATTTTAATGTATCACTTGTTATGTTTATCTTAAAAACCATTAGCAGTATTACGATTTAAAAATTAAAATAATGTGCCTACAGAAATCAACATTGCCATGACTAATAAAATGACATAGGATGCTAACATGTTATGATTAAAGCCACATTATTTAAAGTTGCTACGTAAAAAAGCAGTGCATATGATTTTTGTGTTTTAATATTTTAACAGTTTCTGAATAGTTGAGAATTGACAGTGGTACTTGATATTGTTAAATATTTTGGTATTTTTAGTAGAAAAAAAAGTAATTTAAATAAGTTTTTAAGAAAGGTTTTTAAAAAGTGTTAAAAAATGGATGAAAATTTTAAAAAGTTCAACATGCTTGAATGTTACATAAAAAGCAACAAAAATGCTCAGGCGGCAAGAAACTTGTATTTTCAAAGATATCCCGAACGGCAGCAACCATTCAGGGATGTATTTGCTAGACTTGCCCATAATCTTCAAAATTTTGGCTCTTTTAACAAACCCAGAGCAAATTATGCTCAAAATCAAGAAATTCAAAACGAAAATGAAGTAAAAACTCTAAACGTATTGGGCACTTTATATGAAGATAATGGTACAACTTCCACAAGAATACTTGAACAGAGACTGGCA
>JAHBCN010006405.1:0-49171 GCA_019359885.1 Listronotus oregonensis | reverse complement strand
AAAAAGCAAATTTCATAAATTGTAATTTTTTCATTTTTCCCTCCAGTAATTTTGCAAAATAAATATACTTTTTGAGTAATCGGCAGATACCGTTACTTTTTTACGGTAGTGGTCTATGTTGTGCGTACAACCCTAAAATTTAGGCCTTTAATATTAAAAAATAGCGTGAGTTTTGAATTTTTGCTAAATCCAGTTTTTAGAACGCCGTCTATAAATCGACCGCTAAAAATCACTAAAAATGTCGAAGGAGTCCTTAATAAACCCGAAACAATCGGTAAAAAATCTCAAAAAATCCATATATCTTGTACAACTAGGTTTTTTTACAGTGGGGTAATGAGATACCCCATGTGGCCGCTATGTGGCCTGGCCGCTAAGGGTTAAATAAGTTTTTTTTTAATTAGAAAATTCGTTATAAACAAAACAAACAAATGTTTAATAATTTTATGCAGTCATCTTATTGAGTACACTTACAAAAAGAACTCCAAAAGGTAAAACATTAATAGAGTGATTATTTAAACAACTATTCACTTTCAATAAATACAGAGGTACAAAAGAAAATAGTTAATTAACAATAGGTTAGCTTTTTTAAAAATGCGTTTAAAAAATTTGTCCAACAAGATATTCTTTCTTCAAGTGTTGAAATAACATCATATTTTTTTGAACTTTTTTAAGTTAATATTTAGTGCTTTAAAAAAACTCATTTATATTCAGTACCTACTATACAGGAGGCGCACTAATTCCTAAAAGGGCGCAGGGGCCTTAGTTTTAAAAATAAATTAAAATTATAAACGTTAAAGCTAAATATCCGGTAGTTAGCAGTTTTTTATCGGAAATTTTCTCCTCTTTAAGGATTTTGTTTTGCAATTTCCGCTATCTTGTATAGTCTTTGTATTATTAATAAAAAACAAAATGGCTTTCTTTTTCGTTTTTTGTTAATAACAATTGCATTTTTTATTTGCAGAAAAAAATCAAAATGACGCATTTCTCAGAATCGCTTATATTTTTCGTACACTTCTAACTATGCTTCGTAGAAAACTCACCTCTTGCTTAGACTATATGCATTTAATAAAAGTGAGGCAAGGAATAAGTCCTAAATGGTCATACAATAATCTTTTTTAAGTACAATACTGTTTACACCAACTTATTTTGGGGATCCATTTAATTAAAATTTAACTCTATATCCAAAATAAGAGTTTACCATATGATCCGTACCTAACCTGGTTTTTATTTTATATTTATGTATACAAAATCGTAAACCAACAGTTATATTTTGTAAGTTAATTCCAATTTGCTGAGTTTCCACCGAAGATATAAAATCAAATATAATTTGATTTACTTTGAACTAAAAATTTGGTCCCCCCTATACAAACAAGGCCAATAATTTTTTTCCCAAAATTAGGTATTCATTAAGAGTTGTAAAAAGTATCTTTTACTTCAGAGTAGTGGAATTTATTAGTCCCTCTTTAAAAGAAAAATAATAAGTGCTATATATGCAGGTCATACAAAAGTTATTTATATTTATGTGCTCCCCTTTTATGACGACCCAGCGGGAAGTAGGTGGATATATGCTTTTAGGATGTAGTCTTTATTGTTTGTTTGCCTGTATCCTCATAATTTTCAAAACTAACTTACGGAATAAATTGTGCAGTATATATTTTTGCTTTCTTAAAAATATTATTTTTACAAATTTGATTAAATCTTTTAAAAATACATTTTTTTTATCTTTGTGACAGCCCACGAATACTAGATACTTACTGCCGGGTGCCGGGTTTTTAGATGTTAAATAATGTGTTGCGGTGCAAGTTAACAAATAAAGAGGAAGTAGATGTTAGTAGCAATAATAATAGTAAAAATGTTTATGCTTAAGCCTTAAGAATTAGGTTATTGTTACCCCCATACATATTTAAGTTGTCCTTGTCGGCTCTTTGACGAAATAATTTGCCGAAAAAGAAAGGTTTGGTAATTAATTAATAATTGATTTCATGAATCCAAGGATCTTACTGGCCAGGAATAAGGCCCCCCGCGGCCTATCCATCTCTTAGGATAGATCTCATTTAAAAAAGTCAGAAAGAGCCCTTGCAGAATATGGTGGGGCTCATATTCTTCTGGAACTGGGTGTCTAACAGGTTTTTCGATATTATTCTGTGTAGAATAATGCCCTTCTTCGCAAATAAAAGCGAATACGTTTGCGGTTTTCTGATGGTTTGGACATTTTTTCCGGTCAACTTTCTTACAGATTCTGGAGCCGTTGCTCTTCCATTGCCATAGCAATAAGCGTACAACAAACTAATATTCTTAATTAGAAAACTGCTAAGGCATTTTAAAAAAAGATATACGAGTACGACAAAAATGTTTTGGTAACAAAACAAATAATGTCAAAACTATTTAATAATAAGAGTTGTGTTTTTATTTGCTGGTACGTACTATTTCTAGACAATATGGGCACTTTTATTAGGATACCAATTATTTTTTGTTTATTTTCCATTGATTTCTAAAAAATATCCAATTTTTATGACTACGTGGTAAGTGCGGCAACATTAAAAAATATGTAAAGTAAAAAATTTTAAGTTATTTTAGATCGTTTCATTTGGTTCCTGTTTTTCAAAAAGTAACGCAACTTTTTTTAGTATGAAGGCAGATTCATGCTTGATGATGTTTCTGAAATAAAACATGCAGTTCGTATTTAAAAAAATTGATGATGGGCCCAAAAAATTGTCATTTTGTAGAAAAGAAAAAGTGGCAATAAAAAAGTGTAATTTAATTCATAAAATCGGTTTAAATAAAGTCAGAAAAAAATAAAAATCAATTTTAAAAATTTCATATTTTTTCGTATATTTTCGAAAGTAGTCGAAATTTTCTTATTTTTAAACATCATTTGATTGAGCACCAAATTGCGCAACTTTGCCACAATTTAAACTTTTTCATATCTCTTATAGTTTCCGAGATCCCAATGGTCACCCTCGAATTTGGTGTCCCAAATTCGAGGTGTATGATTAGATCCGCGTCACCCTGTATACTTCCTAAATATTTTTTGCAGTGGCACAAAAAAATTAAGAAGACCCTGGATCTATGCTCTTTAAACCCTCCAAAATAAAAGACAAATCTAACAAATCAAACAAACGACGGTGCGTAAACAAACCAACGAAACCACTAACTAAAAATAACTACTTTAATTCAACGCAGCACAGTCATAACTAACATACATTTTTAACAATGAAACTTTTAATTATATCAGGAATAAGGCTACTTTGAATGAGATATCAAGCTTACATTTTGTGTTCCAAATCTGACATTAATTTAACTCAAAAAATCGTATACTGAGTTTCGAATTTCAGTACAAAAATTTAATTTAATTAAAACTTGCCTTCCTCCTTTTTCCCTCTATTTACTTTATCACGCCGAATTTCAAATAATATTACGGTCTTAGATAAGACAAACAAACAAAAAGAAGGGAATAACAATAAGTCTTATTTAAATCAAAGTGGGTGTACTTTCCTTTAAAAGAAATACGACTTTAATTTTATCTCAAATTAAAAGTGTACATAGCTAATAAGAACGAGAATTAAAATGGAACAAAAGTCGTAAATAATGTATAAATATATTAAATACTTTTAGTAGATCTTGAATAGTAATAGGTAAAAAATAGGTGGTTACACTAATTTTACCCTAAACCAAAAGAAAATTTTTGTTATGTCTAAATGAACCAGATTATTACCTTAACCGACTTTTCAGTAAATTTAACTTTATAAACGGACGGTTGATACATACAGGATTGGCAAGGCAAGGGCTTGCGAGCCAATTTTAACGTAACAGAGTAGGATACATATGGTATAACGCCAGATTGAAAAGAGAACGACAACAATTTCCCCTATTCCTCCTCCAAATACAACGATGACCGACGGCATCCGCGATTTATTAGAATATTGTCGACAGTGTTGTCATTTCATAAAATATTTATTAGGAATAGGATATTTTTGACCATACATTTATCGAAATTGGGCTCCTTACAAAAAACATAATTATGTGTGCTAATCATAATCAGTAGAAATCTTTGGTGTTAATAAGTAATTGTAAAAATTATAGGACCTTTATTTTTTGCTAGTATCCTTTTTAGAACAGAAATCAGAATTAAGAATAAGTTTACATTAAATAATTTGTTGATCGTCGATCTGGCAACCTTGGGCACCCCGATCATATGGGATTACTCGTATGACGACGACTGCATGCCGGTCGACGCTGTCTTCGCTTCAGCCGCCATGCCAGCATCAAGACTAGAGTGACCTGCGAACCGAATCAGGCTATCTTTTTTTGTAATTATTTTGAATTATATTTTAAATATATTTTTGTATTTAGATTTAGTTTTAATATAATTTTATTTTTTTACGGTTCTTATTTCTCTAGTTTTTTTAAATAATCTCTAAGGTATATTTATTTGTTTTTTCTGTGTTCCCTTCTATAGAAGTTTGTTTTTTTTATTGCTTGGATAGCAAGTGTGACCAGTGGGTCTAATTGAAGCGTGGCTTCGTGTGTTGTTTATTTTGTGCTTCTATAGAAAGTTGATGATTGCTTTAAATAAGCGAGTAAAAATCTAAAATTACTGGTTAGGCTGTAGCCTAGTGTTGAAGTCTTTAAGAGTAATTACTTTTCAACTAGGGAATCTGTCCCCCAAAATTATTTTAATTCCGGTTCAAATTTTTACGGTCCTGGAGATTTGATAAAAGGCTGTTAAGTATATTTTTCATTTATTTCGGCAACTTTCAAAATTTCATTTAAATTTAACCCTTTTAAAGAGGTTTGTAATTTTGTTTTGTTATATTGGAAAATAAAAACTTTGAGACTTTTTGTAATTAGATAAGTAAACTGATATAAATAAAATTGTTGTCACAAGATAAAGAAAAGTATTTAACTGGCCTGGGCCGACCAAGCAACCGAACCACTTACTTAGGCACCGCGGCTGCTTCGCGCAGCCGCCTCGGTCGACCAAGTGGCTAAGTCCCGATTTTCCCCCTTTGTCGCACTGGCACGAGGTAGAACTTTGGAACGGCCGGTACCTCAGAGTTCCATCTCGTTACCCCCATGCGACAGAGATGGGAATAAACAATATTTCACTGATGAGGGCGCAAGAATAGAGCTAAGAAAATTAAATCCTGATTTTTCCACAAATTGATTTTTAATAAATTCACAGGAACCGTCCTCTCCGCCTGCAATATTACCCTTGAAGACCCAATAAAATCTAAATACATAGTATTCAAACTATTGAAGCGCCGGTAAGGCCTAGGCAAGTGTGGAGGGTGTCGGGCACTCTGCGGCAAGCCCGTGTTTTCCTGGCACGCCGCAATATTACACCGATTTCAAGCTGTCGCTTAAAGTACCTAATAAAGCTTACAAAAGTCTAGACCAAAGACACGCAGAACGCAGTGTATTAAATATAACAGTAAATAATATGACCGCATAAAAACAAAAGTATCGTAAAAAATCTCCCAAAAATGCGATTGGCAACCAGTACGTCCGGCGTTCGGTAGATACTGACTGATTAGTGTGTGTGTGTGTGTCTAGACTTACGTCTAGGTAGTAGCGGTCACAAATTTAAATAGTAGTGGGGACGTGACGTACGGCAGGGGAGGTTAATGCGACATTGCCAAATTGTACTGTATTTCTTTAATCTGACTGACTGACAAAAAATAAATAGGTACGAAACCGTTGTTTAAAATTATTTTTCTGTCACTTTTTTGATAATCTTATTTAGACAATGAGAATCAGAAATAGTCCACGAGCGAATCTATATGTGAATTAAAGAATTTTCACGAGTTTAATTAAACATACAAATTTTAGGCAAAAATAAACTAAATATATTTTTGTACCTATATACATATTATGCGAAAAATGTTTAAAGTAAACAAGGGCAAATGCAATTTAGAAATGTTAAAGAACAGCAATAGCAAATGTCTATTGTTTTACCATACTAGAGTAAAATTTTGGTGCCAAGTTTACTTTTAATAGTTTTTAAAAACCTTCAATAAAACGCGTTCTGCGACAGAAATATCTTTATTTGCATTCCATAATCAGTCAATAAGAATATTTACAATAATTTAAGATACATTATACAATAAAAAAAGAAAGGTAGGTAATTTAGTTTAACCCGATTTTGACGAAATTTGGGATGCGGGGTTTTTTCGGGCGTTATCACGAATTTAAGAATTTTTCGGAAACGTTTCCTCGAGTATTCATCATCGTTGAAATTCAAACTATCTTTCACTATATTCCTTGCCTTTTTGCACAAATTTTGATATAACACTATTTGGGCACACAATATTTTATGAACATCTTTTAAAAAACCTGTTTCTCAGTTACTTTACACGATTTTTTCATTAAATTCCAAATATTTTACTCCTAAAACGCTGCAACCATGCATACACCTATGTGAATGAATGTTTAGACATGCGACTTGATTAAAAGTAAACCTTTTATATTAATAAAAGAAAGGCACAAATTAATAAAAACTCATGTTTTAAAAAGGCTTTTTTTTAATCTTAAATGAAATATTATTGTGTCAATTTAGTGTTATATTCTGGCATTTTATGCAAAAAGAAGGGGGAATATAGTAAAAATAAGGATAGTTTGAATTTCACCTTTGATGACGAATATCTCGAGATCGAAACGTTTTCGAAAAATCAGATTCGTGATCAGCGCCCCAAAAAACCCACGTATACCAAATTTGGCCAAAATTTGCCGCAACTTTCTAAACAATTACAAAAAAATAGGTTAATTTAAATAAACTATATAATAATAAAAATAAACTCCATGAAGTTTACCTTGTTTAAGGGTAATTTTTATATACATTCGCATATGGAATAGGGTTAGAGATCGGCACATAAGTTTTTCCTATATACCGGTGTTTGTGGAGAACTTTGTAGGTCATATCTCACCCTTTCAAGTGTACCTACTCTATAAATAGTAAATAAGATGCATTTTCAACATTTCCAAAATACTTACATTCATTTATCATAGAAAATCAAAATTCTTTTTTTCCAGATATTATTTTGAAACACAGTAAATACAATATTAATAATAATAATAATAATAATTATAATAATAATAATATTAATAATAATATGTATTTATATATTAATTATTTATGTAATACATATTTAAATAATCGCGTTTATTTATTTATTCTGGACATAGGGGATAGGCAGGATCCCTGAGGAAAATGCTGAGTACAGAAAGTTTTTGGGAGTGAGTCTAGATCCTTGCTTGACTTTTAAAAACATGTTGATGTTCTCTCAGGAAGACTATCAAAAAGTATTTTCTTTTAAAAAAATGTATCAAAGGTATCTACAATTTTGCTTTTGGTGCTTATGCAAGCATTCTATTTATTTTTTCAGTATACTGCGACTTATACAATATTGGCTTGGGGTCATTCTCCTCAGTCAAAATGTGTATTCTTTCTTTAATGGAGAAACTGCAAACTAGGTTGCCACCCGCCCCTTCCTCCGGAATTACAGTCAAGATCATTCTATTATTTTGTTGCTTATGAATTTAGAACTTGTTCTTAAAAACGAGGTTTTTTTAATTGTGTGATAAGAAGAAAATTCTTAAAGATACCACATCAGCCGGTTATGTAGAATTTCCATCCAACCTAACGGCTTTATGTATTCATAAATTGGCGAATGCGCCAGAATATCTAGATGTCCTTCCTGGGCAAGCTGGCAAAACTATTTAAATTACTTGTCACTATTGGTATTTTGGTCTCCTTTAACCAGCATAAATGCATTCTGGTTTATATCAATCGAAGTATTTCTTGAAAACTTTCTTCCAGGTTTCTTGGATCTTTTCTTTTGTGGAGTAAAATCTCTGATGAATATGTTTTTATTGGGAACAAAATTCTGTTTTATTTGAATGATGGTATTGTTTTTTCTCTAACGGCTAGTGATGGGCCACTTGAGAAAATATTTTTTCCAGCACTTCAATTTCTTCTAAATTTGTTACTGTACTTAAAGTTTTAAGAAGCGAATTTTGTAATTTCTCCTTACGTATGTTGATGTCTTGGCAAGAAGGTTTATTTTTAGATAATTCATGGACAGCTATTTCATTGTGTTTGTTTGGAGTTTCATCTATTACCAGACAATTATCAGTTTCATCTGCAGTCCCTAAAAAATAGAAAATAATTATGATGATATAATTTTATTATATTATACAGAGAGTCTTTTTAGAGTAATTTACTAATATCTTAAAATATTTTTTAGACATGAACAATTTTAAATACAAGTGTTTTTGTTACAAAATTGGCATAATTTAAAAAGTGTTTTTAAAAATATTGGTTGTTAAAGAGTGTCACCAAAGACAATTATGAAACTATAATTGTCTTTGGTGTCACTGAAATCATGATTACTTTGTAAGGGACATCCTATATATTATTCTAATTGTGGTTTTTTTCTTTTTTGATCTAACATGACATGGGTGAATTACTTATAGTTTGGTGTTACATATACAAGTAAAAAATGGCTTTTTACTACTTCGACATATTACTATGCTCAAAGGGTTTAAGATAAGATAACAGTAGAAATAGTTTCACTTTTCTATCTTGGCTTATTTTAAAGCTATCGGATAATACTCATCAAAGCAGTGTGGTATCATGGCATGACGGTACATTTTGGGAAACACCTTGGTACCAACTTTTTTATTGGTACCAATGCCTTAAAAACCAAGATAGAAAAATAAAACTTATTTTTTTAGGAATCTTGGTTCTTTCGTTTGGATTAAGTCAAACTTTAATGGTTTACGACTTTTGTCATCGATTGGACAACGCATCCCCAGAAATATTTACTCTGCAAGACTGGAATACTGAGTCTTACAGAGCAAGAACCTTAAAGATGCTTCATGCAATCGCTGGCGAAAAGTTGGTAAACAATTCCACTTTATACAGTCCAAACCAAGATTCCTCAGTTGACAGGCAGTGAAACTTATATAAAACTTAATTTACTCTAAACAGTTTCGGCACAACAACGCGTCAAAGTAAAAAAAATGCCATTTTTATTTGTTTATATTACGAAAACTGTTCATGATATGGCTATGCTGGTATGTTATATTAAAATTTTGAATAGAATCGAAAAATGATAAAATATAGGATGTGCAAGGACATGATTCAGCTGCTGTGATTGTTTTCCCCATGTATGTATGTTAAAAATATTTTTAGAAACCCTTTATTTAAACCTCTTTCCTACTACCAAAAAAATTTCAAGGATCAAAAAATTACACAAATAAATGAGCACCCATTCTAAACAAATATTTTTTTGTCAAATTTACACCCAATAATTATACACAAAACGACAAGAAAATGTTCCCAAATACCACTACCAACTGTGCTTAAACTTTACTATAGTTTATTAAAAAATACCCTACAAAATGTCCTTACACCTAAGTAATAGTAAATTAGCAATATACAAATCTAAGCAACATTAATTTATTTGAAATAAAAGAAATTGTGATAAATAAAAGCTGCTAGCACTTATTTTAAAAACTATCTACTTTTTAACAGTACACCATTAAAACAATTGAATATTTAATTTACTGTTTCTCTTATTCAAATCCATATTTTCCATTTGGTTTGGCGTTAAATGGTAGATTAGAGGGTATGGGATAACTCTGCACTGCAGCCGCATGGCTTATTATACACCCTTGTTCTACGTCTGGGTAATGTCAGCCAGACAGTACCTACAGCTTAACGGTGGGTTCCGAACCAGATGTCCTATTCACGACCCAAGACCAGGCCTCCCAAGCAGGAAAGGTCGTTTTCATCCCTATTATTCAACTGGTTGGGGTCCGCAAGTCTGCGTGCATAAGACAGGGCAAAGTGTGTTTCGGCGCCTTGGTCTTTGCGAGACTTCAGCGTCGATACATTTTAAACTTTTGACCGTCTTTGTTAGTACCTAAGGCCCATTTTACAAGCAATTCAAACTCGTCACTGAACTGAGGTCAGGCCTTTAACTTTCCGTAAAATCTTAATTTCTTTCAATCAAAGACCTGATCTTAGTTCAGTAGAACTGAATTTGAACCTGCTTTGTAAAACTGGGCCTTAAAGTCTGACCAAAGATTATAAATAAATTTTTGGTCTGGCCATTCACAAGTTAAGTCGGTTGTGCGCCTAACGACCAGCGCTTTAACTACAGGGTATCACCTAATCAAACTTCAAACTGTTTGGTGTAATTTTTTGAAAAAATCTGCAAGAAATTTTTAAGTTAAATTATTTATGCAATATTTTCTTTGATAAATGATAAATTTCTGAAAATTTCATTTAAAATTTTACTTTAATAAAAAAAATAAATACCTTTGTTTTCTGAGATTTGCATATTCTTGATTGAGCTGGAACCAGATGTATGTGTTTGCACATATTGTATTTAATAGCTGAATCTAGACAGGAGCACTTGAAACTGATGAATGCATATACCACATTCCAAACACACAAGTTGGCAATTTTTGCAATCAGTATCTTGCTTTTGTACTAAATATACTTCGAATAATTTTCAGAAAAGACTTCCCAGCCATCATCTGAAGTTAAAAGTTTAGTATGATCCATTTCTTTCATAGTATGATGTCTAGATCTTATATTTACAATTTTACTTGAAATTTTTCCCTTGTTAGTTACTGAAAATAAAATTACTATGTTACTTTATTTTATCAGTTAGTATGTAGAAAGTATTTTTACAAAGTACCTAGTCTCAACTAAAATGAATAGTACAATATTGTTCTTACCTATGATTCTGTTAATTAATTTATCTCTAACAAAACGCATAATTGCTGCAATGGCCTTATCTAACCTTTTTACATTTTTTCCTTTTAGATAAATGTACTTGATAGATCGGTGCATCCTCTCAAATGCATGTTCGTATTAAGGCCAGCATGCATCCGATAACTGTAAGCCCAATATTCATAATTACAACATAGTACTCTTGAAAATATTTAATAAAGGCTGTGCATTCTTCATCTTTAATGCCACAAAATTCTTCCAACATTTTGTGAAAAGCATTTGGATCACGTTCTGTTAAGAGTCTCGTAAGTGTTTATAAATTAGGGCCTATAAAAATGAGATTATATAAATTAATTTGAAAGTGAACAATAATTACATCACACGTACCTGAGTATCTGAGACTTAATTTTGTTTAAATTTTTCTCCAAGATCTATCCACATGCCAAGTAAATAGAGCCTAAAATAAATAGTCAACATGTAATCAAAGTAATTAAAAATTTATTAATTAAATTTACCTTCTTTCTGGAGTTCCCATAGTACTCAATCCATGCATTAAAAGAAGGCATCTGCTAAATCTGACATAAACACTCTGGGTTTAGTGTTTCTTGTAATGAACTCCCTTTTTTTTCAAAAAAGTGTCAAAACCTGGGTATCTGATCGATTGATATTAAAAATGCACAAGGAAATCCTTCCCTCAGTTCATCCAAAACTAATAATGTATTTAACTCAAAATCATAACTGTTCAATCCATGAGTACCATCCAAGCAAATACAGTCATTACCATATTTTTTAAGAGTCCAACTGGGCTTCCGTCATTTTATTAATACAAAATCTTCTACCTTTAAATTTGGACAATTTTCTTTATAGACACCTTGGGGTTTATAAAATAAGACAATTTTCCTTCTTCTTCCATCTCTCTAACCCAAACATCTACATGATGGCATCATTTTTGTGTCTTACAGCTTTTGATTGAAGATTAAATTCTGATTCAATATTGTACAAATCTTTTCGTGTTAAAAGATATTCTTGTAATGAGCAATCATAAATTGAATCTGATTTGATCAGGATTTCATCAAATGGTATTTTAATGATATTTTTTAGCTAACTCTTCTCTTTCTGTTTTTGTTAAAGATAGGTACTTCAGTTCATTTTGGTGGCCTACATGTGTTACACAAAAATAAACAATGCATGTACCATCACTAAAATGTTTTTATTATCCTTGCAGGGCAATATCTATTCATTTACAACTTCCTTGAGTTTTAGGGTCCTCAAACCTTTCCTCTTGGAATATAGTATCCAGATCGATGACAATCAAAGTTTGTAATTTTGTGGTTTAATGAACTTTTTGTACCTTGCTAATCAATTTTGAAAGGTTATCAGACTCAACTTTGCTTTTCCACAAAAAAAAATCATCTTGGGACGCAAATGTATGTTTTTCTTCAATAAACTTAATAATATGTACATTTTTTAAATGTCTTATCATACTGTCCCTAAATGTAGCAGAAAAATCACATAATGGACAATTTTAATAGAGAATAAAACATAAATACGTTAACTCATGCGACCAAATTCGCGCTTAATAAAAATTTGCTTTGGTGTTATAGAAACGAACAAGTTCGCAAACGCCATGTTCAAAGTGCAAATATATTAAAGTAATATAATAGTGATTTACACTACAAGTGAGTTTATGAACATTATTTCAACAACGAATGTGAAAGGTCACACGAGTGTTGTATTCATGTTTAAAGATACGCATTATGTACACCGTTTTATCTACAACCAAAAAAATAAGAAAATACTGTATTAAATTTTGTTTATTAGTTATCTACCATTTTAACACCTTTAAATATGACATTTGTCACATTATTTAATTATAACTGCAGGGAATGGTTACGTGCTCTAGATCATAGTTACAAACGTTGTTTATCACATAGACATTGGTTTTTTCTGAAAAGTCAGATCGTTCTGTCAAGTAAACGCCAGTACTTTTCGCATAGAAAAATCTATTTAAAAATTGTGGTTAGCAATACCTAAAGTCACCCTTTAGACGTAGAAGTTGACGCAGTACATGTCACGAAATCATTACTGCTGGAAAAGTTGTGATCAAAATATGAGAAAATATCTAGTAGTCTACAGCCAAATCCATTACATCTAGACTTTCACTGTTTTCTTTATCGTCAAGAATAAGAGTACAACATTTCTCTTTTGCTCTACGTGCTAATAAGTCGGTGAGGACTGGTATAGGACTAATCAACACGCAGAGCGAAAGTTAACAGTAGTACTCTTATCATTCTTTTTTCTCACGCACATTGTCTCATAACCAAGTTGCAATACTGTCTCTAGTAGTATATGTTCGAAGGTTACAATGAATAATTTGCATAGCTTTGCAGGGACCAAAATTTTTTCGTGCCTTGAACATGGTCTGCTCTAAAAATTTTAAGAATAAAAAATGACAATTAATTTGCATTGCACTTTTCATCACGAAAACACTGTGAAATCGCACAAAACGCTCTTGAGCTACTCCAAACCTAATCTCATCTAGCGTGCGTGTAAAAATTATTATATGTATATGCACTGTTTCTGAAACCAAGAACATCGTTTTATTGCGATGCAAAATTCTTAGATCAAATTTTACTGAAGTGCGTGTGACTTTGTTTTCGAACAAGGCACTGGGGCGAATCAGATATATACCACGTTGGGTCTCCAACGGTTTTTTTTAGTACCGCATATCATAGCTTTAGATATATATATATATATATATATATATATATATATATATATATATATATATATATATATATATATATATATATATATATATATATATATATATATATATATATATATATATATATATATATATATATATATATATATATATATATATATATATATATATATATATATATATATATATATATATATAGAATTTACTAAGTCAGGTACTGTACAAGATTCGATGAACAGTTGTTTCCTAGATTACTATATAGATCCTGCGCTGTAGCAATAAACAAGATATGTCTCTTTCTTTCACACGTTATTAATCTCGCATCCTTCTCTAATTGAAGTTTTCTAGTTACGAATGTCGGTGATCCATTCAGATAGTTTAAACATTCTGTCACTCCTGTCAGAACTTTTAACCGCGCTTTTCCGCGTGTTCCCATTTCGGTTTTCTTTAAGTTTTAAGTGAATTTTTTCCTTAAAGATGTAGTTTGTAACAAACATATGGAGATGAATCTTGATTATCCGCATGGATATTGCTTGTTTTCACATAGCAACCCACTTTGGTGAGTTCAATCTTTTTAAAGTTTTTAGGTTAGTTTTTCTAATTGTAAAAAACTTTTAGTTAGTCCTGAGGAAGGGAGAAAATAATAAACTCCCGAAAGCTTGACAAAACAGAAAAGGGTTTCATTACTAAATCCAGGCCACCAATCCTTTTTCAATAATTCATAAAAGACTGCATCCCCGCTACTCTGGTTTCGATATATATGGGTTTTCTATTAATGTGTGGGCAGGAAAAAAGTACATTGCATAGTGCCACACAATAAAGGACACTAAAATAAGAAAAAAAGTTCCCATGAACACGGGTCCGCAAGGCCTTCGTTTAAAAGATACGGGGTGTTGAATTTTTTTTTTTTTATTTATTTGCAAAAACAACGATAAATCAACAATTACATTTTAATGGTATGCTAAAAAATATGATTAATTAAAACAAAACATCAAGTTTTTAGAAGATGTTCAAATTGTTGCCCTTGTACTTCAATACATTTTTCCATTCTCCTTCTTAATGATTGACGGCATCTTTGAAATATTCCTGGCTTATTACGAAATCTATCTGCCGATTCCATAATTCTAATCCATAATTGTTCTTCATTATGTATTTCTACTGCATAAACTTCATTTTTCATAAATCCCCAAGGTGAAAAATCGATGGGATTAAGATCGGGACTACCAGCTGGCCAAGCTACAGGCCCACCTCGACCAATCCACGTATTTCCAAATCTCCTGTCCAAATATTCCCTTGCCACTCGAGAAAAGTGAGCTGGCGCCCCATCATGCATGTAATACATTCTTCCAATAATATCCAATGGGACATCCTCTAATAATGTGTTTAAATCATTCTCCAAGAAATTTCGATACAGTACACCTGCCAATCGATTGGGCAATCGAAATGGGCCAATTAGGTAATTGTCGATTATACCTGCCCACACATTAATAGAAAACCCATATTGGTGACTTCGAATTACAGTTTGATGAGGATTTTCATCATTCCAATAGTGCATGTTCTGTAGGTTCAGAATACCATCACGACTAAAACCAGCTTCGTCGGTAAACAAAATTGATGAAATAATGTTTTGTCTTTGGTTTTGCAACCATTCGCAAAATTGTACACGAGGTAAAAAGTCATGTTCCAATAGTGAATGAATTTTTTGGAAATGATATGGGCGAAGGAGTTGTTCTTTGAAAATTTGTCTAACTGATTCACGGTTGAGGTTTCGCACCGCTGAACTTGTTTTCCTGGTGCTTGTTCTCGGATTATTTTCTACCATTCGTAAAACAGTTTCTTCGTTTCGCACAGTGCGACGAGTTCTGGAAACCCCACTATCCAATTTTGGTTTTCTAAAACATCCATCTTCTCCCAAACGCCTATGCACATTAATAAATGTTCGAACATTAGGAACTTGTCTTAAAAGATATCTTTCTCGATAGATACGTTGAGCTTCGTAAGAATTTGATCTAGCTTCGCCGTAACACATAATCATGTCCCTGTATTCTTCAAAAGTGAAGTGAACCATTTTTGAAAGCAATTTTGAATAATCAGTGAAAAACCCAATGAAAAACTTAATCAAAAACACAAAATACCTCTAACAATTATTACATTAGTTTGACAAGTGTCATTATGACACATTATTCAATATGTTATTTATCATTGGTTTTGCAAAGGTTACTTTGGCGCTTTTTAAATAATTTGCGTGCATTTGTACTGGAACCATTGCTTCTACCGACTTGAACAAGGTATACCATTCTTAAGTATAAAAGAAGGAGTAACAAATTTTTTCAGTCGAAAATGACATTCAGTGTATAGCAAAAAAGTTACGACCGATTCAATAGGGATATTCAAAAAACCAAACAAAATTAAAATTCAACACCCCGTATCTTTTAAACGAAGGCCTTGCGGACCCGTGTTCATGGGAACTTTTTTTCTTATTTTAGTGTCCTTTATTGTGTGGCACTATGCAATGTACTTTTTTCTATGTCACCCTGTATATATATATATATATATATATATATATATATATATATATATATATATATATATATATATATATATATATATATATATATATATATATATATATATATATATATATATATATATATATATATATATATATATATATATATATATATATATATATATACATTCGCCTCTGTTTTTCTACGAGAAATGAAAAGAGTTGGAAAAAACCTTTTAGCACAGTCATGTTGGTCTGTGGGAAACATATTTTAAAATTATTTTGAAATATACAGGGTGACGCAAAAAAGATGTACATATCAAAGTTATATTTTTTCTTATGGAACACCTCATATTTTTTTTATTTTTTAGATACTATAGACCAAATAAAGGTTAGTTATTGTTATAATTCCTATACCTAAAACTGACCGTTTCTGAGAAATTTAGAGAAATTAAAAAATACAGACCATAATTTAAAAATTGTTTACACCCTGTAACATACAAGGAGCTGCTCATAATTAAATTTAGTACTAAGCTTAAGGGTTTAAGTTAACTATTACATAAAAGTTTTACCTCAATATTATACAGAGTGGTGAAAAAAATTGCCTCAAAGTTTGGACATACATTTTATTAAATAACTTCCTAAAGTTAAATAGTACACCCTATATTTAGTGGCCTATTTTGACGCAGAACTAGATTCCCTTTAAAACTATATTAGGGTTTCCTATACCTATCTCTTCTGCTTTTTATGTAAAAGACGTTTTTATATTTGACTTATGAATAATTTCTTTATCTTAAAAATGGAACACTCTGTACTGTATAGGATGACTGTTAGAATACCTTTGGGCATATACTTTTGATGCAAATAAACATATTTCTTGACACTCACCGATTACCAAAATCATTTCATCTCCTTTATTTTAACTAATTAAAATGTAACAATCATTCAAAACGATTATAATTTAAAACTAGTCGTAGCTTAATCAATGATAATCGTTTGATTAGCAAGTGTCACTGTCAAATATTTTTGTTTGCAAATAATAATTAACGTCATCTAGGTCAAAGCCTACTATTATTAAAAAAATATAAATATAATCGTACCTTTGGTGATAGTCATATTGAAATGTATGTTTTTATTGACCCCATTATAATATTATTTTGGGATTTAATTTACCATAAAGTTCAATACATTTGCTAAGAAACAAGGGCATTTTAACATATTTCGTTCCAACAATAATGAAGATAGGTGTACCTTTTACTATATTTTAATTCTTATTTTAAAGAATGCTTTAATATTTTAGAAATGGCAATAAATTGGAGTTCTTACTTTTGCCTGCGTTTTGCTTCAGATACATCTTATTTTTAAAAATTTAAACTTGTGCTATTAGCGAATCTATGTGGCCCTTAATACAAAGGTTTTTTAATTAGAGTTACAGGGTGTTCCATTTTTAAGATAAAGAAATTATTCATAAGACAAATATAAAAACGTCTTTTGCATAAAAATTAAAAGAGATAGGTATAGGAAACCCTAATATAGTTTTAAAGGGAATCTAGTTCTGCGTCAAAATAGGCCACTAAATATAGGGTGTTCCATTTAACTTTAGCAAGTTATTTAATAAAATGTATGTCCAAACTTTGAGGCAATTTTTTTCATCACTCTATATAATCTTGAGGTAAAACTTTTATGTAATAGTTAACTTAAACCCTTAAGCTAAGCAGTAAATTTAATTACGAGCAGCTTCTTATATGTTACAGGGTGTAAACAATTTTTAAAGTATGGTCTGTATTTTTTAATTTCTCTAAATTTCTCAGAAACGGTCAGTTTTAGGTATAGAAATTATAACAATAACTCACCTTTATTTGGTCTATAGTATCTAAAAATAAAAAAATATGGGGTGTTCCTTAAGAAAAAATATAACTTTGGTATGTACTTCTTTTTTGGGTCACCCTGTATATATATATATATATATATATATATATATATATATATATATATATATATATATATATATATATATATATATATATATATATATATATATAAAAAAAAGTTGTTTACCTTTTTTGTCACTTGTAGGTTTATGATCAGGTCATTGGGATGATTTTTAATGCAAGGATCATACATCAAATTATATATACAATTCTATAAACTTTATTTAAACACACATATAAACACGAGTAAGAAATAAAATACTTCCTTCGCTTGTTAATGAACCCTTAAACTACTGAACTAATTAAACTGTGAAATGTTTAGGAAATTGTATTTATCTTAGCAGTCTCAGCTGGAGTTTTATTTCAAAGAAAATATTTATGTTTAATTTAAGCTACAAGTTAAAAACCCTTACAATAATAAAGATATTTACAGATATCTTTGATGCGGCTCGCCGTTCTTTGCTCAGTGAGGAACTCTAATTTAATTTTAATTAAAATGTCTTGTTGTATTTTCCTCTTAACTTAATCTCATCGTGTTTTCTTTATATAAATATAATGTGAAAACGAGTTTGCTAATTTATTAACAAACGAATATACACAATATCCTATCAAATACTGTAGTACATAGAAACTGTAAACTATCGGATATAAATTTATAAAAAAAGTTGTTTAAAATTAAAAATATTTTTAATAATATAGCCAGGTTTTAATTTGTAGTACCTCTCACGGAGTACGGATCCATAAAATTGTTTGTGTTATCAATTGTAAAACGTCGAAAACAAAGTTCTTTTGAACGCGGTGAAAATCCAAAAAATATTAGCTATGCCTATTTTAAAGCTTTAAGAATCAAACAAAGATTTTAACTATTTATTGATATCACATGCGAAAAGTATAAACAACAGGAAAGTCAGAAAGTTTTAAAACATGTATGAGCTTACAATATTATTATATTATAAACTGATGACGTCATATGCTAGTATAAACTGGACCAACAATTATATAATAAAGGATGGCTCAGTTCCATTTAAAGTGCCTTGGAAAATTTAGGGGAAACGGAGAGCGGCTATGACGTTACCACCGGTGCTGAATCGTTTTGATTTACGTTCATTTGGCCATTTGATCTTGTGTGTTTTGAAGGGTTTCCTGTTGTGATTTTGTTAAACACTTTGCGTTTATTGAAGTACTTTTAGTGTAGTTTGGACCAGAGAATACAAACATTTGTTCCGTTTTGTTAATTGTGTGTAACAATTTTATTTAGGATAAAAAGTTAACTGCAATGGCCTCAATTTTCTGAGCAAATAGATTTCCTTTTCAATATAATGTAATAAAAATTCCAGATTTCAGTGGTAATTACTTTTTAAGAACATAATGCCTGGAAGAATATATGCTGTTGCTGTGTGCAAAAACAATCAATTAGCTCTGAAAATGCAAGGCTTAAGAAGTGTTGCTTTTCAAAAGGAAGGATTTATTGTCTTCTTCAATACGAAAAGAAAACAAATTTAACATAGCTGCTTCGGCATTTTGCTAGGATAATTTTACAGTTAATGAATACGAAAGAGATTTACAGCATAAGTAATTAAGTAAGTACATAATGCAATTTTGGTATATATCATAATTTTATACTAAAAATTACAAATTATTTATAAAATCTACTTAGTGGTTATCATACTTTTAAATATCTATAGATGATATAGATTGCCGAAAAATATTTTTTCAGATTCGTAATCAGCGCCCCAAAATACCTCCGTATACCAAATTTGTTCAAAATCGGAGAGGAGGCAACTTTCGAGACAAATACCATATTCTTTTCTCTTCAAAAACAAGACGATAGGAGAAAAGCCTGGTGTGCTGCTGTAGGTATTGAGAAAATGCCCAAAGGACATGCCTATTATTGTTGTGAAAACCATTTTGATGTAAGTTTTTATGTTTTATTCCAATTGAAACTATTTAGGTAGTCTGGCTGTGTTTTAGTGTAAAGTCTAAAAAGCATTTCGCATTTTAGCATATCGTTAAAATCGATACGATTGTCGATATCGATAGTTCCTAAACAGACTTGGCATCCATGTTGAATTTGATTGGTTAGGGGAGTGGCGGGCTATTTAAATTACAATGATAATTAAACCTTAAATAGAAAAGTAAGGGGTTTGTATTTTTCCGTGTTATTTAGCAGGTTTTGCTTAATTGTGTTTCTACTTTTAATTTTTACACACAACATTATCAATATCAATTGAGTGAAAATACCCTATTTAAATATTTTCATAAGTTCTTGGTTACTAAAAAAAATATTGTTTTGTTTAGACCTACCTTTACCCATGATTCTGAAGAAGACTGCAGCGCCATTAGTTAATTTAAGCCAATAAATTTAATTTAAAAATCTATTTAGACACCCCTTAATGAAAGACTTGTTAATATCTCCAGCAAGCGCTATCAAGCTTAAAGCGTGGAGCGTCTTGAGGTATAGAAAAATTTAAAATAATGTAAAAAAATATATATATATATATTTTTTAATTAAATAAAACATACTGTTTCTTAATTTATTATCGTATGTTAGGGCAGGTGATTTATTCTATTTGTAATTTATTGTTTAGCAATAAATTTGTTTGTAAATCATTGTCTATATAATCGTTTTTAGGTAGGTACCCCAAATTAATTTTATAAAATACTTAAGGACATTTAAAATAATTAAACTATATGTATTATGTGATTTTTCCCCTTTAAATTTAATTTATTACAATTAATAATTATATATAATTATTTATTATTTTTTTTTTCATTATATAGACAATATATTTAAATGTATAAGATCAAAATTTTGATTATAATTTATTATCTATTAAGAAACTTTTTCTGAATTCGCAGAAAATGCCATACAGCGCAAGGACGCGCTTTCTATTCAGCACCGGTGGTGACGTCATAGCAAGTTTGTCCTTGGCAGACAGATTCGGCATACTGAGCCATCCTCTGTAGAACATAATCGAAACTGGACCACATCCATTGGCTAGTTTACTTGAACTATTCGTTAGGCAACCACTAATCTAGCTTCCGGCGCATTCGGCATCTTCAGACCGATTTGAAACCAACCCCGGTTTAAGAAACCGGCCTGTTCCAAACCGGTCTGGTGATGGTGAATGAGCCGGAAGCTGTATTACTGGTTGCCTAACGAGTAGCCCCAGTAAGCTAGCCATTGGGTGTGGTCCAGTTTATATTACTACAGGACGTCATCAGTTTATACTAGTGATGCGACTCGAGCCCTGTTTTTACTCGAGTCACTCGAGTAAATTTGTCAAACTCGTACTCGATTAAAAATATTACTCCTGTTATAGACTATTAGTGACACTCAAGTGACCGAACAAACTAGGTGCATCGAGTTGATTCTGTTGCCACTAGGTGTCACTTGTGTACTCTATATTTTACATACCGAGACTGACAAATTTAAACTTACATCTCGTAGTTCGCCGCACTTTAGTAAGAAAATATAAAATAATAAATGTATTTGTTTAAAAGTGTTTAAAGAAATCTCACTTAAATTGCAAACTTGCAACTTGAGTGAGATTTTACTCGAGTAACTCGAAAACTCGAGTTTAATTCGAGTAAGGTAGTAATTTAAATTGCTCGAGTGACTCGAGTCACAAAATCCTATTCGAGTCACATCACTAGTTTATACTTCTTCATCTTACTACTAAGAAAGCTAAGCATAAACAATATTTTTATCTTATTTTATTAAATTTTTTAAACATGTTTATATCCAATCAATTAGCGTTTTAAAAACGGCTACAGGGTATTTAGGATAATTACAAAAAACCTATTTTTTTTTAAGCATCCATATTTATATATTTTTTTCAATCGACGCCTGCCTAACAGCCCAAAAAGCATTGAAACATTTTATTATTATATATATTTTTTATTTTCAATGAGAAATAACCTACCGAAATTAGGCGGTGCATTTTTAAAACCCCCCGTATTGGTCTGTTAAATATAAAAAAAGCACCAACATTTTCCAAACTTTCTACCTATACATGGTAGTAAATTAAATTGGAGTTTTTGTCTTGGTTTTCTGTATATGTATGCAATCGATCTGGATGCTTAGAATTTTATTTTAATTAAATATTGCTTTTCCAGGCTTATATGAAATGAAATCGTATACAGAATGAAAATTCAGACAAAGAAAATGAACAGGGGAAATAGTGAATACCAAAGTACGTATTTTAATTATTAAAATTTCTCTTAGTTAAAGAAACACGAATTATGTCAATGGTACAAGGGTGAAACAAAAACTATGTAAAAAAATGTACAGGGTTTCCCATAATAGACTACCCATTTAAATTTCTTAGTAAAATTGTTAAAACTTAATAAAACCAACATTTTATTACAATTAATTACAATTCACTCTTTGGGATTTACTATAACATACGACTTATCCAAACTTTAAAAAATTACGTCTTTTAAGTAAGTGCCATTAACTTCAATGCACTTTTCAAGATTTGACAAGAAATGATTCATGACTCGATAAAGGAAAACCTGATCTATTCACCGGACCGGTGCAGTTAAGTCCGAGGACCTTAAAAGCCAATTTAAATCCCCAAATAGTGAAATGAGTCGGCCATTAAACACTGCTCGCAGAATTCTTTTAAAGTTTTTAGCGCTTTATCTTCTTCTATTAAGTTACTCTTTATGTTTTCACGCAAAAATCTCGTTGTTGGACTGAATAATCCATGAGAATTCAAACAAAACATTAAATTATGTGTTTAAACCTAATGATGCTTTATTAGAAAAATGACCTACTCGATTAAAAATATGTTGATTCAAATCCCAAAGACCATAAAAAATAATGGTATAAAAAAACGTACATAAGTCATATAGAATTTATTTCAATATTAAAATAGGTAGTCTATTATGGAGAACCCTGTATATCAACAAAAAAACAATTAAAAAACAACAAATAAAATTATCAACAAAATTATTTAATTTTATAAGAAATTTAAATATTTAGAGATAAAATATAGCAAAAAGAGGGCATGGGATACCTAGTTACGAATGGCAATAAAAACAGCCTAAATTTAAATAAATATTTTAAAAGAGTATCAGGATTCTTGATAAAGTGGTACAAAATGTCCCACCTATATTTTCTGAATATTATTATATGTTTCATACAAAGTACCATAATTTAGCAATAATTAAGTTTTAACATTTAAGGGAAATGTAAATAAGGGTCTGTTTACAGATTTATTATTGGAAAAGGGTAAATATTGGAACTTATTTATTTAAAAAATGATACAATGGCACATTTACCCTTATTATACAGGGTGATTCAAAAGAAAATGTCAATACTTCAGGTACGTACTCAGGGTCCAAAAATAAATATAAAAATCTATACAAATATGGGTCCACAAGGCCTTCGTTTCCGAGAAACAGGGTGTTCACCACAGAGCTGACTTGTGCTTAGAAGTAAATGCTGGAATTTTTAAAAATTATAAAACCAAGCTTATGTTTTGCCAAACATAATTTAAAAACAATTATTTTATTAAAAATAAAAATATATATTGTTTAATTAAACATTTTGTTCTATTTATTTTTTTTATTTTACTATAATAAAATCAAATGCGTCAATTTTTTTTTAAATCCAAATATCTTGAAAACGGTTGCTCATATCAACTTTTAACAAATATACCTTTTTGACGTAGAAATAACAAAACAATTATTTTATTTACTCCAAAATGTAATACAGGGCCGTACCAAAAAGTTGTGATTGTTCAAAAGGGTAAAAAACGTGTAGGTGGCGCCTCCTACAAGTAAGAGCCATAATAAGATTGGAAACCCCCGGATACCAATTTTTACTTCAGTATTTACATTATTATAGCCTTTATTTAAAAAATAGGAGAATTAACTAAAAAAATTTACACCCTGTATTTCGAAAACGAAGGCCTTGCGAACCCATATTTGTATAGGCTTTTATGTTTATTTTTGGACCCTGACTACGTACCTGAAGTATTGACATTTCTTCATGATTTACCCTGTATAATAAATTCTTAAAAATAAAATACTTAGAGGGTTAAAGGAAAAAGTGGTCTCCAAACCTAGCAATAATTTGTAAGTATAGTGGTAGGTACTGGTAAAAACTATTGAATGGTTTTTAATGAAATTTGGCATGATATTTTATCATAGTGTGTCGTTTTATCTGGCTAAATATGGGGTTTTCAGAAAAATGTTAGGGTCTAAAAAATCCATGTAAAAAATAACCTTTTTAAAAGGTATTTAAACAAAGAACAAAATATTGAAAATAAAACTACACAGCACGCTCCAAAAAGGTTTTGTAAATGGCTAATATTATTATTTCAGTAACTTTCTTTAGGACACCGGTAATGTAAAACTTTTTATGAATTTAACTTATCTTAGCTAGTAAGTTTAGCACCTAAAAAGAACATATTATTAAATGTATAGATTAATTTTTTACATCACAAAGAAGTAACGAAAATCTTTTGTTTATTATTTTCAATATCAATTACCTTAAAACTATTTTTAACATTATTTTTTAACCAATGTTTATATTTAGGTTTGGTTCCTGACAATAGAAATATCTTACTTAAACTTCCAAAAATAACAGACTCATAAAAAATTCTTATACTTTCCTCATATTAGTAAATTTATTTTTCTCCCAAAGTTTTTATTACAAGCAGAGAAAATTAAATATAAATATTTTTCCTTTTAAATTAAACTTTATTCTCGACTCGTAAGATAAATAAAATTAAGGGAGTAAACTTTTTGGCGGCTAAAAATTACAATTTAAAATTTAATGGACCTTCTTTTCTGGGGACCAGATCTAAAACTTTTGTCTTTATTTTTATAAAATGATAAATCTACAAAGACAAATACTGCTGCAAATATTATTTACAGTTGGTTTAACTACAAAAATATTAAAAAAAAACGATAATGTGTAAAATGCGGTAAAATGTTTTTTAATTTTTTTATCATAAAATTTTACCCAATTATCAAATTTTTGAGCACAAATTCTGAAAACAATACACGGTCCTAATGCTATGGACTTTTTTGATTAGGAAAAAAATTGTTTGTCGTGATTTTTATCAATTTTTTATTTAGTTTTTAGTTATTTAATACCAAAAGTTATGCGTAACTACTAAGGCGTGGCATTTAATTCATTTTTTATTATAATTACCCCTGTATAATACATATTTTTATTATTTTAATATAATTAATCAGCGTTATGACGCTGCTTTATTCGTTAATAGCTATTTAATAAACGAGGCTGTTAATAAGGGCTATTAACGGTCAAGGCCATTTAACGCGCGAGCATAGTGAGCGCGTTAAGAGTTGAGCAAATTATTTACCCATTAATGCCCGATTTACTTACAATATTTTTTTAGCGATTTTTTCGTTAATAAATCGTGAAAATCATATTTTTTCTTAAATATTTTTTAAATTTATTTCAATGTTGGGCGACTAATCTTACAAATGTCATAATGTTTATATTCAAATGACAAGTTTATGTGAGGTACAACAAAGCACAAGTGAATATAATAAAACAATTTAGAATTTAAAAATATAATAACTTAGCTCTTTTATTACTCTTTTAACATTCTGAACTTTGTCTGTATCATTGCAATAATCTTGCATCATTTAAAAAATGTTCTACTGAATGTGCCTGTTCGATTTGTGTACTTTTTTGTTTATAATTCATTAATTTTAATCAGAGCTGTGAAAACTTGAAGTACTTCAAGTAAAATTTTACTTGAAGTACTTTTTTGTACTTCAAGTTTTTTACTTCAAGTACTTTTTATTAGGACGTACTTGTACTTGTACTTGTAAATTACTTGAAGTATTTATTTAAGTACTTGAAGTATTACGATGTACTTGAAGTAAAAAAAAGTACTTTACGTAAAAAAGTACTTTAAGTAAAGAAAGTACTTCAAGTAAATAAAAAGTACTTGAAGTAAAAACAATACTTCAAGTAAATAAAAAGTACTTTAAGTAAAAAATTAACCAAGTACTCGAATTTACCCGCCTTAGATAATCGTACAAACAAGTTAAAACAAGAATTACGCGCAACCGCTGCTGTTTCTATTGTATTGCATTACAGTACTCATTTGAATTGGATCTAACATCAAGACAAGTGTAACTATTACTGAGAATTAGACTTTTCGTTCTTTAAATCGGTCTTGTATCAACGTGAAAATTATAAGTGCTCTGGTCTGGTGAAAATAAAAAAAAAGATACCTAATAGTAGAAGGTATCCTAAGTATAGGTTTTCGGTGCCAACCAGCTGTAGGCACCCATATACTTGCTTTTAACAGATGTATCGGATGCCAACGGGTACCAATGCCAACCCGTTGGCAACCACAGGGAAAAAACCCATTTTGGGAAAAACCAATATTTCTTATAATAGTTTAAGGCCCAAGCGCTCACCCGAGTACGGCATTGTAGGCCTGTTGTCATAAATTTACATACGAAATTTTACATTATTTCGGACATCGTATGCATAAGATCCCCACTTAAAACGAGACACTTAGCAACCCTATTTGTTTTCCTAACTATAGTTTTTACCGACTGGCCTACTTTCCAATGACGTAGGGTTCAGTCCTTAAAGCTTTTAGGAGTTATTGGAAAACCCCGTTTTGAGGAATAAACCCTCTAACTTCCTAACAAAAAATGCTATTCAAGTATAATTTGTTTTACTTGAAGTACTTTTAATTACTTCAAGTATTTTTATGTACTTTAAGTACTTTGGTTTACTTCAAGTACTTTGGTGTACTTCAAGTACTTTGTTTTACTTCAAGTACTTTGTTTTACTTCAAGTACTTGGATTTACTTCAAGAAAATACTTGGGTGGTACTTTAAGTACTTTTTAAATTTACTTGAAAATGCAAGTACATTTTAATAATACTTGGTACTTGTACTTGAAGTAATTTTTAAAAAATCAAAAACTTGGTACTTGTACTTGAATGTAGAAGTACTATTTAAGAGTACTTTGACAGCTCTGATTTTAATGAGTTAAAATGGTCTGGACTGCTTTTACATAATTGTAATAACAAAATTTATGACTTAACTGGTAAAATCTGGACAATATAATATCCCTAAATAAAGTAACTAGGTCAATTATCCGACAGATTGTGTACCGTCAACTTAAACTTCAGGCCTAGTAACGTATCTCTCAAAAAGTTTGGCGCAACATTCACTCAAGTGAAATAAGCGGTAATAATAAAATATCTAGTTGGCTTTAAAAACAAAAAATCGTTAAGGGTTTGTCTTGATTTCGACACTTTAATTTAAAAACTTTTTGATTTTAAAATGGCTAAAAGTTTAGAACTTTAAAAAAGTATTTTCAATTTAGTTGGGCGGATGCCTAAAGTGGTCGAGCTGGTGTAGTGGCAGCGTACCAGCCTCTAACCCCGGAGATCCGGGTTCGATTCCCGCATTTTCCATTGAACTTTTTCATAGCTCGTCACCTCACAGAAGGCAATGGCAAACCACTGTGTAGTAGTGTGTAGGAAGGAACGTTAAGCCGTTGGTCTCGCATATCTGTGTAAAAGCAGTTGGTACCCAACACAGATATGTGCGAAAGGGTGTCTACGCTCTTAATAGAGTATGGCACAGTAAGAAGAAGAAGGATTTTATACCTATAATAGTTAGTATGTTCGAAACACAAAATATTTTGCGCCGTACAATTTACCGTACAATAGCTGAAGGTGAGCAGGTATACCATGCCTTAATTTACCAAAAAGTGGAAGACCCAGTATTTTTACCATGAAAAGGCAGATAGATTGGTCAGGAGGACTAAAAATAGAATGGTAGTGTCTATGAGGAAACTAGGACGTGAATATCCCAGTTCTAACGAAACAATTTCAAGAGAATTGGACAGAAATGGTGTAAAATATCAAAAACCGAAGAAATGTCACAAATATACGGCAAACCAGCTGGCACAGATAATGTTGTCGGGCATTAAGGCAGATCCATTTTGCAAACGAGGGAATCTTTATTCTGGACGATAAAAAGTACTTTACTTTAGGCAATTCAAACGAAACTTTAGTTTGATTCGCGATTTTTACTGCAGGAAAATCCAGGCCTGATGTGGAAAGGCTAAGGGGCGAAGAACTAGATAGTCAGTGCTATATTCAAAACTATCTAACCAAATTGGCTAGATTTCGAAGCCGTCCAAAACTTAATAAGGGATAACCGCAGTAAATTGCGACTCGCTGATTTTTTAATTTTGTTATTTTTGATACAGTTTATTATAGAAATTAAATTATCTTTGTGTATAAAAATGTAAGAAAGTAATTTGTGCCAAAACTATTGAGACATTTGTTATCAACAGAAATTGATTGATCTTCGAATTTGTTTTCAGATATTATCTCTCATTTATCTTTAAATATTTCTTAAACATTTACTTTTAAATAATTTACTTATAAAATTACGGCTGAATGACAGACTGGCAGTTGTGTTCTGCGATTTCTTACCCTCTGACATTGGACAGAATATAGTGAAAATCCTTGTTAAACAAGTGCGTGAAGTGTGTATCGGTGTTCTTTTTTAATTTAAGAAAGGTAACAAAGATGAGAAATACATTTAGTGCGCACTGATTTTATAACTGGTTTTTGCTATGGGATTTATATTAGTTGTGGTTAGTTGTGGTTAGAAACTTTTGAATATTAGTAAGTTTATTTGTCCAGCACTTTGATATTAAGACATTTATAAATAATCGGCGTATTTTGACCTTTTATTTTAAAAGAAATATTGTTTTTTTTGCTGAAACACCTTTGAAATAGTTTCAGGTATTGTTTTGTGTATATTTAGTTGACTATACTATAATCGTTAATTAATAGAAAATCATGCATTAATATGGGCTTGTAATGAATGATTTTGTATGCGTTAATAATAGTCATACATAAACGATCGCCAAAAAAGTAAATTTCATATAAGTATAAATTGTAAGTAAATCTAATGTTTTTATTGGTTGCTATGAAGTGTGGGCTAATATTTTTCTACGTTTATTGGTAGTATATTTTGGGATGACTTTTATTAATAATAACAGGTAAAATAGAAAAAAGAAACTTTTTATGACTTTTTGTTATAAAAGACATCAAATCCAATAAAACAGAAATTCCTGATATTTAACTTAAAAACTTCTTAAATTGGCTCAGATGAAAAAGAAGTAAAAGGAAAAAGCAAAAATAACCTGTCTGTTGTTATTTGATTCAGGGTGATACCTTTTACGTCTATTTATACCATAAGACAGTACCTATACTTGTGGATATTGTATTAAAAAAATAAAAAAGGACATAAAAAATGTCGATAGCCAACTATGAAAAAATTTAAACAATTTAAATCATATGACAAAATATAGTATAATTTTGCCAAATATTAATGGCTTTAAAATGTTTCTTATATCTATAAATACTAATTGTGTTAGTGTCCGTTTTTTAAAGTATCGTTAATAAAAAAAAAAATAAATAAAGCGCAATATAAAACCTATAGCAGCATCTTTAATCTGCCAATTAATAGCGCTTCGAACTGATTTTTCATTATATATATATATATATATATATATATATATATATATATATATATATATATATATATATATATATATATATATAAATATATATATATATATATATATATATATATATATATATATATATATATATATATATATATATATATATATATATATATATATATAAATATATATATATATATATATATATATATATATATATATATATATATATATATATATATATATATATATATATATATATATATATATATATATATATATATATATATATATATATATATATATATATATATATATATATATATATATATATATATATATATATATATATATATATATTTTTTGTTACTAAAAAAACTTAAAAAATTGATGCCCTCGCTTAATAGGAAATTCCCTCGCCAAAAAATAGGACAATACCAATATTTCGTTGTAGTTTTTTGGTATTAATAATATTGTTAATTTGCTATATATTACTTATTTTCTACTTAGTTTTACATAAAAATGTGCTCTTAAATTAACTCGATATACCTAAGGACTTTCGAGTTATTTTAATTTTAAATTTTTACTGTTACCAAAAGAGTTATATTTAAAATTTATAACATTTTTTTTTTTAAATCCATGAACGTTTGTATTTAAGCAAGAGGTAAATAATTTAAAACATTTTTTGTAAATATTAAAAGTGTTATTAATTTTAAATATTGCCCTTTTTGTACAACGTAAGTTTAAAATTAGAATATTTCGAAAGCAGTTTAGTTAATCAAGTTAATTCAAGAGTACCTTTCTTATGTAAAACCACGCCGAAAATAAAATCTGGTACCAAATTATTTATAATACTAATACCAAAACAGTGATGACAACATAGTTGCAAAAAGTATATAAAATTGGCTGAGGCTAGGGCACCGGTCCATAATATTAAGAAAAATTTATCATCAGGGGGTGTATTTGGATCTATGTTCTAACTATACCAAGTTTCATTTTAATTAAGGATCCTTATTTTAATATAAAGAAAAAGTCAAGTCCCATCTTTATTTTTTTTACACCGTGTATCTTAAAAACGTATGTTATATACAGGGTGTCATTGAAATGGTGTAAAAAAATTGGGGGGGTGATAGTACTCCTAAAAATAGTAAAAAAAAGTTCCTATAAGTATAGGGCGGAAAATGCATATTAAGGGAGTTAGGGGCACTGAAAGGGTGAATTTAAAAAACGGTTTTTTTGAAATTATAGGCTTAAAAAACGAGATAAGATTTCGAAAAAAAATCCTCTGCCATAAATTTTGACTCTAAATCAAATGGTGATACTGAAAAATTATTTGAAAAATCGGAAAGGGTAGTTTTTGCAAGGGTAGGGGGTTGTTTCGTGAATAACTTTTTCAGGATATTTTTTTCGCAACGTGGGTTCATTTTTTGAAAACTACATACTTTTTCCTACCAAAAAGGTACTTTTGTTGCACATCGCCCAGAGCGATGGTTTTCGAGAAAATTGAAGGCAAAGAGTTTGCTCTGATGGGTTGCTTCTTATTGCTTTAAAAAACGAAATAAACCAAATACTAAAATTCCTTATTTAATGCATATTTATTTGATTCATTGAAGGTATGCTTTCTTATCACTTTATTTATTTCGCATGTACGCAAAAAACATGTTCTGGTTCACAAGTATTTTTGTCAGTTTATTGTTGTTGAAGTGTGCGTAAACGTAAAATTTGACAAATTATGGAATACACTGTGAGTGAATTGGCAGATATGCATTTTATTTATGGAAGAGCGAATGGAAACGGTCTTTTAGCTAAACGCTTGTATGTCCAAAAATATCCAAATCGCAGGGCACCTTCTTACCGGATATTTGCGAGAATTCATCAGCGCCTAAGAGATACAGGTTCATTTGAACCTAGAAACCAAGACCGTGGCCGTAATTTGACGGTACGTACACCTGATGTTGAGGAGCGCATTTTAGCACATGTAGAGGAAGATCCGGGGATATCGGTAAGGAGAATTGCAGTGCGGAAAACGTGAGTCGCCATTCTGTGTGGATGACTCTTCATTCTCAACTCCTGTATCCATATCGCATCCAAAGGGTACAAGCTCTTGCTCCGGCAGACTATCCCGCTCGAGTCATCTTCTGTCGTTGGTTATTAAGAAAACTCGCACAAGAACCCCTTTTTTGGCAAATGTTTTATGCACGGATGAAGCTGGGTTTACAAGAAATTGAATTTTCAATTACCATAATACACATCACTGGTCTGATGAAAATCTTCATGCTGTTGTGGAAAGTCGATACCAAATTCGATTCTCAGTTAACGTTTGGGCGGGAATTCTTGGTGATAGACTTATTGGACCATTTTTTCTACCCCTGAGGTAGGTTAATTTTACACCTTTCGAAAAGTCACTTATTTCTTATACTAATAAACATTTTAGGCTAAATGGTCAAAGTTACCTTAATTTTCTAATACATGATGTACCAGCACTTTTGGACGAAGTTCCCATAGCACAGAGGCAGATCATGTATTTTATGCATCATGGTGCACCAGCTCATTTTCCGCTAGCGGTGAGGAATCATTTGAACCAAGTTTTTGAAAGGGGTTGGATAGGACGTGGTGGTCCACAAGCTTGGCCAGCAAGATCACCAGATCTTAATCCATTAGATTTCTACTTCTGGGGCCACTTGAAAACTCTGGTTTACTCAGTGCCGATTAATACTGAAGAGCAACTACGGCAACGCATTATTGACTGTTCCAATCAAATTCGTACAACACCTGGGATATTCCACAGGGTACGCAGATCGTGGAGAAGAAGAGCAGATGTCTGCATTGAAATGAATGGTGGTCACTTTGAACATTTACTATGAATTAATTAAGGTATGCATTATTTTAATAAGGAATTTTGGTATTCAGTTTATTTCGTTTTTTAAAGCAATAAGATGTTTTAAAATAATGAAATTTTAATTTTTCAATTAATTATTTGGTTACTTTTGAAACGCCATAACATTCATAAGTTTATGTTGATTAACCAGTTAGCAACCCATCAGAGCAAACTTTTTGCCTTCAATTTTTCGAAAACCATCGCTCTGGGCGATGTGCAACAAGAGTACCTTTTTGATAGGAAAAAGTATGTAGTTTTCAAAAATGAACCCACGTTGCGAAAAAATATCCTGAAAAAGTTATTCACGAAACAACCCCTACCCTTGCAAAAACTACCCTTTCGGATTTTCCAAATAATTTTTCAGTATCACCATTTGATTTAGAGTCAAAATTTATGGCAGAGGATTTTTTTTCGAAATCTTATCTCGTTTTTTAAGCCTATAATTTCAAAAAAAACCGTTTTTTAAATTCACCCTTTCAGTGCCCCTAACTCCCTTAATATGCATTTTCCGCCCTATACTTATAGGAACTTTTTTTACTATTTTTAGGAGTACTATCACCCCCCGAATTTTTTTACACCATTTCAATGACACCCTGTATACTAATTTTGTCTTATTTTTGGCCAAGGAATCTCCGTTAAGCAATGACATATGTTTTTTTAATCATCCTTTTCTATATGTTTAATTTACCACGTTTTATTTTATGTAAAAGCATTTTGGTTAATAAATAGGTACTGGTTTTTATAGATCTAGAAATGCTAGAGTTACTTTTTCCATATTTTGCCGAATCATGGGTTCAAAAGTTCTAAATGTCAAAAGAATAACTTTTACGTCTTACATTTTAGTAAGGCGTTTTCTTGTTTAATTTTAAGCCCCTAATAAAAGACCATACCAGCCAAAAAACCTTGGGATAAAATACAACAGTCCCTTTTGTTTCTTTACCTTTAGGCCGCTACACTTTTACAATTCTTTGAAACAACTTTTCGAACACCCCCAACAAAATAATAGACAACTAAGCCTATTTTTAAAGTCCCTTGTCTTTTTGCTTTGCCTTGCAAAATTACATACCAATTTCAATGAAACTTTAACGCTTTAAAAAATATTTCTTTTTTAATGCGACCCACATACCATAACTTCGAGGGTTATAACTATGGTTAGTAATTTAGAGTATGCACACTAAGCTTAAAGTTAGAAACTTACCATCCTCCGTTTCTAGTAAGCGTAAATCCAAACTTAGATTCTCGGTCCACGGAAACTCGTATACCAACTATTCCCAATCCTTGCGGTGATACCACCTGTCCCCTCATTACTGCAACTCGGCTATATCAAAGGTAGATCATTAGTAAATTATCGACGTAAAGATATATACACATATTTTCTAAAAGAAGTTGATTTGGAAATAATTTTTATACCAGAAACCACCTTTTAATAACAAAGTCACAGATAATTTTTTATGAACATTTTTTATTTATAATGTTGCTTAAACTATTATCTTCCAATTAAAATTGTAAAATCTAGTTCTGGGAAAGCGATGGTAATGATATAAATTCTGATGCAAATAATATATACAACTATATTTTTGTTGCCTTTAAATAGCAAATTCTTAATTATATCAATGTTTATTTTTTATTTTCAAAATTAATTGGGTAGATTTCAAAAGCAATTTATTGCTAATATTAATAAAAACAAATTGTTTTAAGTTTTTAATCGTATTTTCTAATATTTTAGTATTTTTCGCATCAATTAAGTTAATATCTGGCGGGACATAGAGTTTTATGCAGGAAAGGTTAAAAAAATAAAAATATTTGCTTTTTCGTTAATTTTGGAAAAATAATTTATTAAAATTTGTTAAAAAGTATCAAAAGTTTTTACCGTAAGGATAAAACTTAGATGCTTTTAGTAAGTCAATTAAGAGTTTTTTTTAATAATTACGCAAATTGGTAAAATCTAAAACCTTTTGTTAGCAAGTAACCCAACAATACCAGCAGTTTTTACAATGACCCATCGAACTGTCATATTACAGTAAAAATAACACGTTAGCATTGAGCTACAGCTACTATATGAATAAGAAAATAACTATGACTAGGTAAACTTATCGAGAATATACAGGGTGTTACAGAACGTTGTAAGAAAAATTTAAGGAGAGATTCTTCATCTTAAAATATGAAAAAAAAGTTCATATAAACATAGTTCCGGAAATGCTTCGTTTTTATGATACGGGGTGTTTAAAGTTTTTCGCCTTTTAACTTTTATTTCACATTTCTCAAAAACCCTTGAAGATATTAAGATGAGTTTTGGTACACAAAAATGTATTGTTATAAGTCTTATTAACATGTACAAAATTGTTTTGTTAGGCACTTGCATCAGTGGCGTTCGTGTCGGTAAGTTCTTATTTTTAGCCAAAAAAACTGTACACCACTGGTTTTCGCAAAAAATTATATTGCTCTCTTAAAGCCAGTTAAATTCTACTTAAAAAGTAACTCTTAAACTTTTTCGTCCTGACTCACCGTTTGTAAAATAAAAATCAATTTATAAATCCGTATAATAAGCTGTTTTCGGAATCGTAATTAAAAAATAGTAATGTATCTAGTTGACATTTTCTGTAAACGTCATTTCAATTTTACTCAAATTTATTGTCAAATAAAAATGAATGACAGAAAGTACCTAGCTATTTGAATTTGGGTTGTTTCAGTTATACAGGGTCCGGCAAAATGAACAACCCATTTTAAATTGCTTATAAAAATTTATTAACTTTAAAAACAAAACAAAGGAACATGTATTCTTAAACAAGAAAGATGGGAGTTTATTATGCTTTGAATATGGTGTGCCGCAAATGACCGCCACCCTCTTCAATATATTCTTCTAACTGGTTCATAAATTTTCTCATTACATTTTGAAGAACTTGCCTAGAAATAGCGTGGATTTCATTGGCAATATTTGTTTTTATTTCTTGAACAGTTGCGATCTTTTTTAACATTCTTCGTGTACTTCGCTCAGATAAATTTAAAACAGTAGCATGTTTAACAACAGATTTTTTGGGACTAGCGATAATTGCATTTCTAACTCTGCTTCGTTCAGTGCATTGCAGGCAGATCTTGGCCGCCCACTTGACTTCTTGTCTAAAACGGATCCTCCTGTCCTCCATTTACGAATCCAAACTGTAATGGTCTTCCGCTGCGGACACTGTCGGTCATTAAATTGACGTCGAAAACACCTTTGAACGGCTATAATGGAATTATATTCAATACATTTTTCGACACAAAAAATGCGATGTTCTGTTAACCAACGCGGCATTTTGACAACTGTCAACAATTTTAATAAACTCTCCAAAGCCTACTTTTCCAAATAAAAATATCGCCATAGTGAATACTCGATACATTTTTTTTATATTAAAGAAACAAAATAGGTAATACATTTTGCCGGACCCCGTATTTGTAATACGTTCTTTAGCAAATAAAAACTTTCTACCATGAATTATTCGTTTGAGGAATTGGTGGACAGTGTACTTTTATTTTTGTTTCTAAAACGGTGAGTCAGAACGAAAAAGTCCAGGAGGTATTTTTTAAGCAGAATTAAATTGGCTTTAAGAAAGCAACACTTATTGTTTTGCCTTAGAAAACAATTTTGTACATGTAAATATGACCTATAATTATACATTGGCGTGTACCAAAACTTATTTCAATATCTCCACGGTTTTGCGAGAAATGTGAAATAAACTATAAAAGAGAAAAAAACTTTAAACACCCCTTATCATAAAGACGATGCATTTCCGGACCCATGTTTATATAAACTTTTTTCATATTTTAAGATTTACAACATTCTGTAACACCCTGTATATCGTTAAAAGTATTAGGCAATGTTATGGTTTCATTAACACTAAAATCTTGGATCATTGTCTTTATTTGTTAATAAATACACAACGTTTCAGTTAATTATGTATCTCCAACTGTTTTCAAGTAATAACTGTTATTTTTACTTGAAAGAGTCGGAAATAGGGGCGGTAATATCGTTTATTTGGGGAGTATGTTAGAAGTTTGCAATGTAATTGTAATCTGTTTCTAATGCTATAATTGTTTTAGAATTAAAAATGCAGGCAGGATTTTATTTCACTCATTGAACTGAGAACTGCCAAAAGATCCCAACAAAAATACGTATGTAAAATAATAACAAAGTTTCTATCCAAAAAATCTCAGCCTTTTAAAGTACTAAGTTATGTATTTCAGGGACAAGAAGGGTGTGTGGGGTATCCCATTTATCTATACCGGGTGTTGCTCCGTCGAGCGGGACATAGGGAATCCCATGTAAATTTTAAAGTGGTCCAATATTGGCTCCCCTAATTATTTTAGAAGAAAATATTATTATGATTTTTTAAAGAGCACGAAAAGTTGTACCCAGTGTACAAATTTCAGCTTTTCTCAGTCCGGCAAGCTAAGAGATAAATGCTAAATAAGTTACGAATCTCCTATCTTCTTACTCGCCCTGTATTATTAGAAGTTTATAATAGAATACCAGAAAAATTATTTAACCTCTTACTCTCAAGTTGTCAGATAAATGTCACATCATTTTTAAATAATGAACTACTCAAATCAAGAAAAAATCACTATTATAAAATTGTTTTATCAGGGAAATAGTTATCGAAGAGTATCGGACATGTTTGCAGCCTATTTTCCCAATAGGCCAATACCAAATAAATCGACAATAGAACGGACGATAAAAAAATTTGAAACTACAGGCACAGTAATCAATAATTGCAAATGTGAAGAAAATCGACGTGAAAATCAGAGACAAATTGTACAAAACGAGAGGGATTTAAACGTGATACTTTTTGTAGAGAAGGCCGAAGGAAACATTAGCACGAGACAACTGGACAAGACCACACCACAATATCTCGAATTTTAAAAAGATGTAAATACCACGCTTACAAGTACGAAAAACACCAAGAATTAAGAGACGGAGATGAAATACGACGACAGGAATTTTGCTTTGAGATGATGGAGAGAACAAACACTGACACAGGTTTTTTACAAAATATTTGCTTTACTGACGAATGCACTTTTACATTGAACAACGAACCCAACATTCAAAATTGCCGGTACTGGAGTAACGAAAACCAAAATCGATTTGTTGAGACAAGGACTCAATATCCACAAAAAATTAATGTTTTGGCGGGAATTTTCGGCCACCATATCCTTGGACCATTTTTCCTTGACTGAAATTTGAATGCAGAGTACTTTCTGGAACTTTGAGGAACAATTTTGCCTGCTTTGAACAACCTTGCTCGTGAAAATCAAGAGATTTGGTATCAAATGGATGGCTGCCCAGCACAGTACCAGAGCTGTGCGCGAATACTTGAACAACGCATTTAATAACGACATCATAGGCCCGAACCACGCAATATCTTGGCCAACCAGGTCCCCCGGATCTTTCGCCAAACGATTTTTTCTATGGGGACATTTAAAAACTAAGCTTTATACCAATAAAAATATGAAAATTTAGCCCTAGTTAAGGAATGCTATTTCCGCTGAATGCCAGAATATCGATGTACCAACTAGCCAAAGTAAGAAATGAGTTTCATAATCGTTTGGGTTATTGTCTGGCAGTTAATGGAGGAATATTTGAGCATTTGATTAAATCCTGATATTTTCGTCTTTAAAATTGATTTCTAAATGTGGAAAAATTTTGTTTATTGTCTTAGTAACTGTGGAGTGCATGTGTTGAAATTAGCTGTAAACCTAAAATAAAATGCGAGGATTCTTTTTGAAATTCCCGTATAAAATTGTTCAGTTTTGGCTATGACATTATAAATTAATGATCTAAATTGTCACTGATAAATCGATATGGTGTTTTTATTATTAATTTCTAGGTACAGGGTGCATAATGAGATACTACGTTGCAGAAGTATTTAAGCAGTTTACTCTTTACTGGTTGGTTAAAAAATGCAAATTTTCATTTTGGGTGGAACTTCTGGTCTTTTAATAAATCCTAATAGCATTTTTTCAAAATAATAGGGAGCCAATATTTGATATTTCCCAAAATTTACATGGGATTCCCTATGTCCCGCTCGGCGGAGCAACACCCGGTATAAATAAAAATGAATCGCCAAATGTCCGCCCGTACCTTTAGAACGACTACACCAAATTAGATAATTCTTTTTTGTTATGTTTGTTATTGTCAGGAGAAGGTTCTCATTAAAGAAAAAAATAAGAAAGTTGTGCAAAAAATTAAAAAAATTAAGAAAATTTAACGACCACGCAAGTAGGGCAGTATTTTTACTGTACCGTCCTCTATGAAAAAGAGGCAAAAATATAATCTTCACGAGAGAATGTCTGTCATCTAATAATGTGTGGGCAAACTATTTTTTAAATGATACTTTTCTATATATATTCTAAAGAAACATTTCTAAACTTTACAAAAGATGGCACTACATATGCCAATAATCTGGCGATTTCGTCATATATAAAAATGACTATCTATTTCCCGTGGTCACGGCATCACGCGTAAACGGCTGGACGGATTTTACTATTTTTTTTTTGTTGTGTTTGTTATTGTCAGAAGAAAGTTCTTATTAAAGAAAAAATAAAAAAGTTGTGCGGAAAATTAGAAAAGATAGATATATAGATTGATAGATAGAGACCGAGATTTTTGGTATTGAAACTTAAATATTGTACATAGATGCTTTTGGCGACATACACATTTACTTTAAACATTAAATAAAATGTTTAGAATTGCCGATACTGATTTGTAAAATCAAAATTGAATACTTAGATTAGAATAACATATCCGCAAAGAATATATAGGCGGGGAATATTTCACATAATTCCTTGGCTATCAGAAAAATTTTAAACAACAGAATTATCACCAATGTCACTGATTTAAATTGTGCAGCTAGGTGGCCTACCAAGCTTCCAGATATTTTAGCAAATAATTTTTTTATGTGTTGCTATTAAAAATCTGGGCTTTAGAAGATAAAAAATGTAGGAATCCGATCTAATCTAATCTAAGAGCTGCAAAAGGCAATGGAAAAATAATGAACAGAAAATTGTTCAATGTAAAAAAAATAATTTATTACTATTTGAGACATTGCCTGGGAGTGAATAAAATTTTTTATTTAAATAACCCGACATTAAAACGATATTCTGACAGTTCCGCTTGCCCATTAATACAGAAATAGTAGTATTTACAAATTTAAACAGTTAAAAAAATACTCTTAATTGGCTCATGTTTTTTAGTTATCAATTTTAGTGCTCTACTTTTTAATAAAGTGTAATTATACTTTATAAAATAATAATAAGAAAGTCAGTATTTTAGCATTTCCATTTTGCAACGGATTTTACGTCCACGTACGATACAAAAGCTTAAAAAAGTATATAGGCTCATATAAATAACACCTAAAGTTCATTTTACCTCCATTAATAACAACGAATTATACACTGACAGATATATTATAACCTTTTAAATTTTAAAACAACTTTGTATTATGGTGCAGCAGGTGGTTTCTGGCATTTGAAAGATAACATAATAGTTACACTTTTTTTATAAGAAAAGTAGTGAATATTGTAAAATAGTAGAGTTCATGCAGAACTTGTAGCAATTGTCGTAAAGCAATGTAAATAAAAGCTGCAAATAGATCTGTAATAATGTATTTTTTATATAAATTATAATTTCAAAAACACCTTAATAAAATATACTTACTTTAACGTGCAAAAGATGCTTATGCTTATATTTTTTACATTATTACAGCAAGAGAAATTTAAATATGCAGGCAGTAGTTCACATTACTACTAAATGAGCATAATTTCCTATGTTACAAAATACTGATTGTGAATTTGAATAATTCTATTACATTCATCCAGTTTTATGCTTAGTCACTATGATTAAGCAGAATATTTATAAGGTAAAGTAAATACGCGTAGTAAATGCCAGAATAACATAACACTAATTAATTTAGACAGTAATATATTTAAATAAACAAGAGGTGTTATTAGGTAATTTATTTTATTAAATGAAAAGTTTACTTACCGCTCCTCTATTAAGAAATGTCAAGCTAAATTGTTTGGAATTATAATTCAAACCCATATGTACATTTATCAATATTCGCAAAATAATTAAATTACATATTAAAGCAAAACAGCGTAAACGTAAAATTTAAGAGTATAAATAGTATTTAAATTAAAAATTTTTAACAAAAAAAAAATTATTTAATAATTAGAATAATATCAATTATATTAAAAAAGCTAGTAAGTTTATTCTTGTACATATCATATAAAAATAGGTGTGTTAAACCAGCACTATAAAACAATTGCCCTGCTCTTTTTTGCAAGATTTAAAAAAATCAATGAATATTTGTTTCTTAAATTCCCCATATATCGATTAAAAAAGAGAAAAAATACCATTTAAAAATAGGTATAGGTAAAATACTACCCGCTGAATGTATTTTAAATTTTAAAGAAAGCAGTTTTTTAATGGTAAGAAATAAAAGCCAATTTTAATCGTAGGACTAAGTATACCATTATAATATTTAAATTTGATTTTGTTTTTGTGTCAAAATCAAAGTCTAGTTAATATTAACCCACAATTTTGGGCAAAAATTTGTTATTGTAAAACTTGTTTTAGAGCGGAGGGAATTAAAACTAAACACATGTTTGTAATTGGACTAAAATTGGGACCATAACTTTAAGACAATTTATTTCCCTTCCAGAATTAAACTTAAAACTTTGGGTTTGTTTTAAAATTAAGCAAAAACTAAATTTAAAACCCTTAACCCAATATTAAAGCAAAAAGACCCAAAAGAAAAAAAGGATCAAAAAAAAAACAATAATTCAAAATATAGTTGAGGTAAACAAGAAAGCATTATTGTTAAAAAACCCAATAAACCAATTATAGAAAACTTCCTCATTTTTTCCCAAACCATTTCATGAAAAATTATCTTAAAATATAACCACCCCCTGAATGAACATGGAGGAAAAGGAATGAAAATTAAATAATAAAAACCTCAAAAAAACAAACTATTCACTAGGTTATTGTTCACGTCTTCACGTTTTTTAAAAATACCCATTAATATAAGGAAAAGGTTAAACAAAAGGGGTTGTGAATTTTTAAAAAAATGAAAACGATAAAATACATATTAATTAATGTTAAAATTGAAAAGTATAATTATGGTATTATCCCCCTATTATTTTAATTTTTTTTTAAAAAATAACAAAAAATTTTTTATTTTTTATTACAATTATGTATATTTTTAAATATTGAAATATTTTTAAAATTTTTAAATAAATATATAATAAAATAGGTGGTATATATAATATAATAAAAAAAATATACATTATATATATATAGATATATATACATTATTATATAGATATATTATAATATTATTATATATATATATATAATATATATATATAATATATATATAATATTATATATTAATATTATTATATATATATAATATATAATATATATATGTTTTCCAAACCTTTAAAATTTCTAAAAATTTTTCTTAGTTTGGGTTTTCTGATCCCTCATCAAAATAAACTTAAAAAACCATAAATTTTTCCCCTTTAAAAATAAAGACCTTTTTTGGGTTAATAAATTTGTAAATTTTTGAGTCTAAAGGATAAATTGACAAAAAAGAGGAAGGGAAACGGGTTTAGCCCAAAAAAATATAAAATTTTGGGTTTAAAGTTTGGGTTTCTAATTTAATCAAGAAACAAAATACAAGATAAAGGTTTAAATTTTTATAAAAAAATAAATTTTTTCAAAAATAGTTTTTATAATAAAAATTTAAAAGTTGGTGATAAAATATTTGGCATCCTAAACCATAATAATAAATAATTAAAAAATTTGAGTTTTTAAAAACCTTTAAAACCCCAAATTTTGCAGTTGTCCTTGCCAGGAAAAGTAATTTTTTTGTTTTCGGGTATAGTTTAAATCAGCTCAAATTTTTTAAAATTGTTAAAACTCAGGGCAAAAAATACCCAAATTTGTATTGAATTTAATTTAAATGAAAATAAGCATAAAATATAAACAAAAGAAAAAATTTATTGGGTTTTAAATTTTACGTCAATAACCCTAAACAAGATTCCCATGGATCTATAAAATAGGATGTTAGAAAAGGTTTTCTAGTATAGAAGACTATAAGTATTATCCATTTTTAAAAGCACTAAATGGATTTGAAATATCTTGTTTATTAATGGAAAAAAAATCATTTTATTAACTTTTTGTGTTTAGTTATTTAAAAATGCTATTTAAATAATAAACAATAAATGTAAAGGTTTTTTACACAAAATTATTTTTAAATTATATGAAATATAAAATATGAGCAAAAACGTTAAAACGGCATTTTTACATATAACAATTAATTTCGGCAAAAACGCTTGATTATAAACATAGTCCAAAAAACTAACATGTTGTTAAACCTTTATTACCTGGCATTTTTTTAAAACACTTTTTTAAACAAAGGTAATAAATTAGCAATTTTAAAAATAATAACCATATTAAACAAATTTGTGTTACTACGAAAACAAACTTTACACAAATACAACTATAATAGCAAAACTAAGGTGTTTAGTATAAAGAGATTTAATTACTTACTTTATTTCTATTGCAATTTTTTAATTTGGTAATGGTAATGGTTCTTGTTTTATTCCATTAAGCCTATAATTTCGACTTAGTGCAGGTTTTATCTAGTATAATGTTACACGACAAAAACGTTTCTCTTACCTTTTAAAATATACTAATAAGAAAAATTTAGCTTGCATTATAAAATTAATAGTGTATCAAGAAATATTAAGGTTTGGTTGAGCAGACATCTAGGTAGATACAAATTTTTACAATATCCGGAAAGTCAAACTTTTGAAATAAAAACTACAAATTATTGGTTCTTAATAACGAAATAAATAACTAAGAATAAGATCGAACTAAGGGCACAATACTCAAGTTATTTAGGGCTTGTTTTGATAAAAGACCGTTAAATAAAAACAGAAATATGAGAAATTATCGTCCTGATTACCTTGGTTTAAATAAAGTGTAGAACCTATAAAAACATTGAAATATTTGGCAACATAGATGTTTTATGATTTTGGCGATTAGTGAGCTGCCGTAACAAGTAACGGCAGCTCACTGTAAGTAACCTGGGTTGGATATTGGCGTATTAAAAACAAACTTCAGGTTACAGTTATTTTGTTAACGATTAAAATATTAATTAAGCAATTTGGATTGGATTTTGTGCTTTTTTTAATTTTAAAATGCATTTAATAAATAGATTTTAAAGTACAAACGCCACAGAAAGTAACAAATTGGGTTCCTGGTAAAATTAAAAATGTTTAGTTTTCTGCAGTTAAAGGTATCAAGCACTTTATTTTAAGGTCAGTTTATAGGTAAATTTTAACACATATGTTTCTGTCTTTTGTTGCAAAACATATTTTTAAAATTATAAATTATTTTTTAATTTATATCGTAGACATTTAAAAAAAGTATTTATTTTATTTAAATAAATATATATGTTATTTATTAAAGAAAAAAATGTTACACATTAAATATATATATATATATATACATATATATATATATATATATATATATATATATATTATATATATATATATATGATGTCATTTTAAATAGTATTAAGTTTGTTATATTTTAACCAATACAAAATGGGCTCCTTGCATTAAATTTATTTGGGTCTAAAAACACGTCACATCATTTCCTTTGCCTATAAAAGAGCTATCCATTAAATATCTTTTATTTGAAAAATCCAATTTTGACGTAGTAACCATTTAAAGTACACATTAGACAAGAGTTGTCGAGTTCCAATATTAGTTTTTTACCAGATTAATTTATTTCATTAAGAGCAAAAATATAAAATCCATTGCGTTTCTTGATTACCATTTAAAATAAATTGGTTTAGCGTCAATTAAATATGCAACATAATAAAAAAAAGCTCTGAAAACACTTTATTATCATTCAAAAATACCTGGTGAGTGATCATGATTACCGACTTTTTAAACCAATACAATAAAATTTTTGTTATAACCATAGTTACTTACTTTTTACACTAATGCAATACGTTTTTTGTTGATGTGTTTTGTCAAACAATAATGAACAGAGATCTTTTTAAATAAACAAATGAAAATGGCTTATTGTAATAATTGTTGCCATATCCGGATTAGCTCCGTAGGTTACGCTTTAGTCCAAAATGTAATACTGGAACTTAATTTCGGTTGCCTCTATCGATAAGGCTTGTAAATAGGCGTGGTTAGCGCGGTGTGACGTGGTTTTCAAGAAAAAATTTTATATTATTTAAGTTTAAAATGCTTGTACCTTTGTTATAAAATTTAGAATAAAAAATTGTTTGTCAAAAGCGGTATTTAGGCATAAATGGTTATTTTAAGCCAATAAAAAGATATGTGCAAGAGGCTTATCGAAAACAAATGTATTATCAAACAAAAACATCAATTAAAATTTGTAGCAAAATATTTTTAATTTTCCTTCCATATATTTGTAAAAACTGAATCTAAAATAAAATAGAGTTTTGCCTTTAAAAATTATTAACATAACATATAGTAGACTACACAAACTGACATTAAAATTGGGTATTGTGATCCAAATTTGTGCAAAAACTAGACATTTTTAACCAATTTTACACAAAATCATTTTTTATTTTAAACCATGCGAAACTTTTTGTAGTGCCGGGAATTTGTTTTTATTTTTTTTATTAATTAAAAGTGAGTATTACGCCCTAAAACGTAAATATGCTAAGTAGTTGTTTCTGTAGGTAGGTGGTAACGTTAGGATACTTATGATAAAAGATGAGTAATGAAGAAATTTACAGATGGCGCAGCGACAGGGCATTCATTGCAACAAAATAAGAAAATATCTCCTGCAGTTTACAACATTAATTTTGTTATTATTTAACCTAAATGAAAAAAGGAATAACTGCTTTTAATAAAATATGCCAATTATGTATAAAGGCACCCAGTAGAAACAAGGAAAAGAGAGACAACTGTGATTATTTTATTTAAAATTATCTGAATTGGTTATACCAGTATTACCCTTTTGGCAGTATTTTTTACTCATTAAAATAATGAAAAGTTTTTATTAATATGGTTCCGGAAATGACTCGTTTTCAAGTTACGATCTGTTAAAGAGAGGGTAATAAAAACGGTTTTTAATTTTAGGTACTAGGAAAATGTAATTTAAATAAAATTTTATAGAATTGTATTAAATTTTATGTTAAATTTAACGACATAAAAAATAAATTGTTAAGCGGCTGTTAAAGGGTAGCTTTTGGGGGGTAAGGGGTGTTTTTTCACCAAAACTTTTTTGTGCTAAGTTTTTTCGTAAGTTTGTGTTAACAGTCAAAAGAAACGAACAATTAAAAAAAAATGGTACTCCTATTACAAAACGATAGATTCTGCATTATTTAAAAACCGTTTTCATTAACAAGCTTTAGAAAGCCGTAACTCGAAAACCAGGCATTACGAGTCCTGTTAATAAAAACTTTTTTATATTTTAAGGTTAAAATAGTTTTTTTTAATATGTTTACTTCAAAAAATAAAGTTATTATTTTTTGTTAAAGGCTGCACTAAAATTTTGAAACTTAAATTTGTTGCAAATGGTTGAATCTGTCGTTTAAAGGGCAGATTATCTTTTTTACTTAGAATTATAAGTTTCTTTTAACTGTTAACTTAAAAATACAAAAAAACGATGGACAAAAAGTTTGCATGACAAAACAATCCCTACCTTTAAAAATCTGCCTTTTATCAGCCGCATATTAAATTATTTTGTATATAGTTAAATTCTAAATAAAATTTAATATACATTTAAATTTTTTATTTAAATTACGTTTTTCCAGTAGTTTTAAATAATAAAAAAGCCGTTTTCGTTACTAACCCTTTAACGGACCGCAACTTAAAACAGAGCATTTTCGAACCTCCCTTAATAGGAATTTTTTGGGATGCTGCCAAAAGGTTTACGTTTATTTTTGTAACACCCTGTATGTTAGACAAAAATAGTATAGTGTTGCTTTCTTTTCTGATTCATGTCGACATGGCAAATTACTTTTATTTTTAGGTTTTACATTTTGAGTTAATATCGTTTAAAATAATTGCCCAATGATTTTCTGTGGAAATAAAAATATACAATTAAATAGACATTTTAAATTATTATAAATTAATTTATGTTCTGATAAAAGTATACACATTTTTGTTAAAAATATGTACAGTTTGCAAAATCAAATAAAATTGAATAAAATGTGTTTTTTGGACTCGCATGTCTTAATATATTAATAATAAAACTAAGTGCACTGAGGCATGGGGGTGATAAACGCGATGATGGGTTTAACCCTTTTTTTTAAGAAATTAAGACAATGCAAGAGCAAAAAACACCTTTCTTTCAATCTACATTATTTTTCATGACAATAAAACAATCAATAAATGATGTTTTAAAAACTAGTTATTTTTTATTTTAGTTCAACTAAAATCTGCAGGAGATATAAAAAAACGACATACCATAAAAAGCATGAGTAACAAGTAACACACAGAGAACAATACATAAAATGTTGGACAAACAAACAGAAAGGTAGGTTAAGACAGATTTTGTACTATATATATATATTTTAGTTTTGTAGGTGTAATTATAATTTTAATAAAATATTTATACAACAGAACTACATAATAAGCCGGAAAATAATTTGTATATTATTTACCCATATATTTTAAAATTTTTAATATTTAAAATTCAAATTTTTAGCAAAATATATATTTTAAATTTTGTTTTAACTATTCGTGACTTTAAAAAAGGGTTTAAGGTTTTTTTGCAAATTTTTTAGAACATTTTAAGATATAATTAAAAACTTTAAAAAAATTAAATGCATGAAGGTTGTGATAAAATATCACCCCCAAAATTTTTAAAAAATATATAATATACATATTATATATATATAGGGTTTAAGGTTTTTTTCCAAATTTTTTAGTTAACATTATTAAGTATATAATTAAAAACATTTAAAATATATTAAATTGCATGAAGTTTATAAATATATACCAAAATAATAAAAAAAGTATATGGTATCTATTTATAATTATAGTATATAATATATATATTAATTATATTATTAAATATTGTTTATATAATTTATATAATACTATATATATATATATATATATATATATATATATATATATATATATATATATATATATATATATATATATATATATATATATATATATATATTTAATAATATTTATATTTTGTTTTGTAAACCATCATTAACTTTAATTTTTTAAATACGGCCCTGGGTTTTTTATTGAATTTTTTAAACCCCTTATTACCCCAATTACAAAAATGTATAACACTTAATATTTATTTAATTTTAAATAATTTGTCTAACTAAATGCTCTTATGAAATATATGTTTATTTAACTGAAAAATATCAAGTGTTATGGATCATTGTAATTTGGATTAAAACTGCTTCAAAAAAATGTAATAACAATCGAGGGCCGTATTTAAAAAAATAAAGTTGATGATGGTTTAGCGAAAAAGAAACGTCTTTAGAAATTTTTGACTTCGCCAATGGATGAAGCGCAAAAAGTTTCAATTAGAATGTATTTTTAGATTTTTTCTAATTTATGAAATAAACTCGTAAAAAAATAAAAACGAAAATCGGGTTTTTCAGCTTTTAAAATCAGATCCTATATATATATATATATATATATATATATATATATATATATATATATATATATATATATATATATATATATATATATATATATAATATATATATATATATATATATATATATATATATATATATATATATATATATTATAATATATATATATATATATATATATATGTATATAATATATATATATATATATATATAAAATATATATATATATATATATATATATATATATATATATATATATATACTATAAAAATTAATTGTTTTTAATAAAACATATACAAACTTAATTTTTTATGTTAGCCAACATAAATTTGATGTATTATAACGGACCAACACACTAGTATTAAAGCTTAAATAACTGAAGATAACAGGCCTTTTATTGTTTAACTTAGTTATAAACTGGATAATATCGTTTTATGCTGTTTTCCATAATTATAATAATACATATTTATAAAATTTTATATAAGGACCTTGTGAGATTTCAATTTGTTGTTATGTCAAATATTTTACAGTTCGTTAAGTATTAAGAACGTATACCAAAGAAAAAGTCGATATGATTGGCATTTTCATTCCTAAATGTCGCTTTATTTTTACCTATATTATTGAAATTATTTTTGTGCAGATGTTTAGCCGATTTGGCTTATTAGGCAAAATATCCTTTAATTTGGAATCACGTTTGTAATTTGTTGCTGGCCAATTTACCTATCCTTGTATAAAAAGTTAATAAAGGGTATTAATTATTAAAACAACCTATAACACAGTATAGTATATTTTTTAACTTTATAAATGCTATAAAAAACAAAAAGGTAAATTTATATTTATTTTATCTTTCCTCCATGCAATTTTGATATATAAATATGAACCTTGACCCAACCGATAAATTTGTTTATTCTAATTAAAATATGTCATTTGTTGTTCTGCAGTATAAAATATTTTACTAAAAATAAACTAAAAATATATGTAGTATGAAAAAAACTAGCCAGGGCATGAAAACTTCCATTTCTTTTAGTTTTTTTTTTAATTAGTCAATTATTTGGTATACAAAGGTTTTATTTTACCGGATCTGGAATACTAGCTTTGTTTATTTTACAACTAGATTCCTGTAATATGACTTAAAGTTTTCTACACCGTCAGCTAGATTTTGTTTAAAATAATGTAACAGGCGGTACAT